>MU679979.1:116286-132628 GCA_026770625.1 Nicotiana glauca | reverse complement strand
TTAATTAATCAAACTATTAATCCTAAACCACAAAAATACTAATTAATTCCTATTTGTAGAATTGAGTCCTAAATGCAATATTTTTGTATTTCTTAATTAATTTGAACAAATAACATGCACACACAAAAATGCAAATAAGAAGAAATAATGACAAAACCCACAAAAAAATTGCAAACAACAAAAGGACGATTTTATTTTGAAGTTTGGGAGTAATTTTCTTGTAGGGCAAAAATCACGTGCTCACAGTGACAAATCCCCTATTTCACGCCGTGAATACAGTCGAATACAATAATCTGTCCTGTTATTTTTTTTTTTACACTTTCACTCCATGAATACAGTCGAATACACTCGAATACAGGAACTGATTAGCTGAACTTCCCGGATTCAAATACATCTTATAACCATAGAAAATGTATCTATAATCCGTAATATAGCAAATGATATCTATAAATGACTAATTACTACTAAAAGATAGTGCTTTATGAAAATTTCTCATTCTTTTAACAACCTCATTATATTATACTAACAAAATATACAAATTAAAAGTCACTATCCATTAATTACACTAAACCTTTAACAGCCATAATTGCTTTTGCTTTTTTGTATGCTATCTCCAAGTACATCCTAAAGCGATTTAAATCCAACTTTATATTTTGTTCTCTAAGATAAATATCCATAATTTCCTTAGACCAACCTTTTTCTTGAAGAGCCTTTGGATTTTTTAGCACCAAAGTATCTTTATTTGCAAATTTGGCCACTAAACTGCTTTCTTCAATTCCAATTTTGTATTCCTCATAAACCAACTTCATATCTCTGGCTATTTTCCCAAAACAAAGATCTGAAACTCCTTCCGCACCAATTGGAATAATTTGAATAAATATTGAACCAGGACGTAGAAATAATGCATGTGTTAGTGCTGCTCCATGTACCCCAATCATTGCATGGCTTGAGTGTATCAATCCAAATAATTCATGCAATGATGTGTTTTTTCTTGGCTCGAACAAAATCACCTCGAAACCAATCTCTTCTGCAATTAATTTTACTTCGTTCTGATTCAGGATCAAACGCCCAACACTTCCATTACGGCTTGCCAGCACAAGCCGAGGACGAAGCTGAGGTTGAGACAGAGTTCGTACAGGCTTAGGTCCGGCACCATATGTGGTAGCTAGAAATTTATGAAAATCAATTAGGGTTTTTGAGGTTGGTGTTAATTTTGGGTTTATGGTCATGAAACCATGTGACATTAGGCCAAAGGTAGCTTTAGGAAAACAATGTGTGACATTTTCCTTGTCAAGATTAATGATTGGGTGTTTGCTAAAGCTTTGTAATAAATCCTTGTACTTTTGGACCCACCAATCTTCTAATTTTGAGATTACAAAGATGAAATCTTGATTAGGAAACAAAGAATTAACGGTGATGAAGAGTGGAAGGAATCCATCATTTATGTCATGGAAAAAATTTCCAGTGTACCCTCCCACACTGAATACAAGTGCTTGGGCTTTGTGTTGGATCAAACATGTTGGGCTTATTGGGCTTGTAGTTAGAGTAATTTCCCTGATTCGGCCCATTGTGAAATTCTCCCATTTTCTTGCGTAGGGCCTAATCTTTTCAACTGTGATATTTGTCTCATTCTCATTGGTTGGATCCATGTCATAGAAAGTTGACTCAGATGGGTCAAAAACTGTTGGTCCGTTGATTGAGCAAATATCATAGACATAATGAGACCTGTCGCAGCTGATTATTGACTTGGATATTTGTCCTGAAGAACCTTTGAAATTAAAAGCCAAAACCAAAGAAAGAATGTCAAAAACTTTACATGTTAAATAGTAACGACAACCCAGTATAATCTCACAAATGGGTTAATAGGGTCTGAGAAGGACAGTGTGTACGCAGACCTTAATCCTACCCTCAAAATAGAGAGGTTGTTTCCGATAGACCCTTAATTAAGATCCTTTCATTAAGAAAAACAAAGAGCAGGAGAGAGAGAAGAAAGAGAAAACTATTGACAAATTCTTTTGTTAAAACTTTTAACTAAATTAGTCTTGAAAAGATGAAACTGTATAGATGCTTATATATATATATATATTCTGCATGTTATATACAAAAATCATACAAATTTTATCTATTTTTTCGGCTAATGAAGGTAAATAGTTTCTGACGCGCGCTAAAAGTGATAATATCTCCTAAGTCTTTGGTACTTCTATGCTAGTCCCTTTTTGGTATTTTATTAGTACGTAATAATACCTTAAATATGAATCTCTACTTTCCATTTAGACTTACTTCATACCTTGTTATAACAGTTTATTAATACAGTACTAATAAAAACTAAAAAATAGACTAGTATAAAAGCACCATTGCGCTAGTTTTTGGTCCAATTTTAAAAAAGCAAATTCAGATGCAATGCTTCTCTAACCTATCTTTCTTGAAAAGCTCGGCACGCCACAGGTTATAAGTTTCAAAATCCTATTTAATTAATTTTTTGCTATTTTTGGCCCTGCTGTAACCTAGTACATTGTTATAAAAATTAAAATAATGGTTTCAACTTTGACAAGAGGGGTTGCTCTGATGGTAAGCAACCCCCACTTCCAACCGAGAGGTTGTGAGTTCGAGTCTCCCCAAGAACAAGGTGGGAAGTTCTTGGAGGAAAGGATGCCGGGTTTCTATTCGGAAACAGCCTCTCTACCCTAGGGTAGGGGTAAAGTCTGCGTACTGGGTTGATGTTGTTGTTGTTGTTGTTGTTTCAACTTTAACGTACACTGATAATATAAATTAATTAAATTATACCAATAATATAAAAGATGAGTAGAGTTAGTTTTCTGTAACGGATGCGTGAGAGAGGGTCGGTGGGAGATTGCAGCAATCGCGGAAAGTAAGACTGGTTGGGATGTGAGCAAATAGACACATTAATACTAAAGACTTTCTTCACTCACTTTTAAGACAATTCAAACAAGGAGTATAATTTGCAGCAAATCATGCCGCATTCAACTTAGACGCAGATCCAAAATTTAAAGGTGGCGGAGCACATGAGTAGACTGCATGTTCAACTAGTGCTCCCATCGCATTTTGACCTTAAGGGTTCAAGTAAAATATATGACTGTCTTTAACATATATAAACATATATATCTAGAATATTTTTCGAGGTTAATGGGGTCCGATGACCTCTCTACTCCAGCCATAGGTTTGAACGTTCAAGTAAACGGCAGTTCGGTGCACTAAGCTCCAGCTATAAGCGGGGTCTAGGGAAGGGCCGGATCACAGGGGTCTATTGTGTATATAATCTTACCCTACATTTCTGCAAGACAATGTTTCCACGACTAGAACCCATGACCACATTGTCACATGACAGTAACTTTACCAGTTACGCCAATGTTACGTTCCCCTTCCAAACATGCAAGTAAAATCCTAAAATAACTTAGAAACTGTAAATAAACATTAAACTTGAGGAACTCATGAATATACTACGTAAATTAGGATTAGCTGCACTTTTCTCTCAGCTTTCCCAGCAAATATCAACGATTTCTAAAAGGATTTAAATTAAAAATACATTCTAAGCGTAAAAAAAAGTTATACTATGATCTATGTTCTTTAACTTGTGATATATAGGTTATTATTGTTTTCACCAAGATACCAATTATTTCACATGCTACCTTATAAGTAACATGTTTGTGTAAATATTTTTTATACCATTAATGTATATACACAAACTTGAACACTTTGAAAAATGAGAAAGATAATTAAGCATATGTACCTCCATGGTTATGACTGATTGTACGAGGAGTTGAGTAAATAAAAGAATGAAGTCTGGAGAAGAAGAAAAGTTGATTTTGCCCCACCATTATAATAATTAAGACAAAGAGCATGAGGCCCAAAAACGCCATTGTTGGGTTTGAAGCTCTTTTCTTAACCACATTAATCTTCATTACTGCTCTGAGAAGGAAAATGGAGATTTTTTATTTTTTTATTTTGAAGAAGAAGGGGAGGAGGAGATGACAAGAGAGAAAGTTGTTCTAACTTGAGCTACATATACATAATATATAATGTCTTTTGTCACATCTGTTAAAGAAAATATATAAAAAGAAAAAGGAAAGCATATGGTCATACTTTGAATAGGTTGAGTTGTCCACTTGGCAAAACGAGGTAGAAAAATTGGGACTTTTTTGATAGAATGGAAGAGAAATTAATGGAGAAATACGTGGAAGAAAATCTGGATATATCACTTTCAAGTTGTTGAAAAACTCAAATAAATGGTGTGCAACTTCAACTTTCCAAAACCAGAAGGGGTGTCTAGATTTAAAGTTTACGGGTTTGCAATTGTAGTCTTGTATTGTTAACGTGTGAATCTAGAGGGAATTCCACAGCGATGAGAAAACGGAAAATTCTGAGATGTCGGTGAGAAAGAGAGATAGAGAAAAACTATGTAATGTATTGTTATTTCAGTCTCTCTCTTCCTCGCACAAATGAATCACTAATATGTATATATATTAGAATTGGGCCTCTTGCTTAATAGGCCTCTACATAATTACAACAGATTGGGCCATTTGGACTATTTAACACTACCAACTGTAATACTACTAACTTCAGCACCAACACCCCCCCTCCCCCCGCAAGCTGGAAGGGCTGGCCATTCCAAGCTTGGGAATAAAAGCCTGTTGCTGCACACCAAGTAAAGATTTAGTGAAAATGTCAGCAAGTTGCGCAGAAGTAGAGATAGAATGCAATGAGATCAAACCAGCAGACAGGGCATCCCGTACAAAGTGACAGTCCACCTCGATATGTTTGGTCCGCTCGTGAAAAACAGGATTCTTGGCTATATGGACTGCAGCTTGATTATCACAGTACAGAGCAACAGGGTTGAGATTATCCACACCCAGCTCACCAAGCAATCGAACAACCCAAGTAACTTCAGCTACCAACAGACGAAGAGCTCTATACTCTGCTTCAGCAGAAGACAGAGCAAGAGTAGGCTGCTTCTTGGATTTCCAAGAAATGGGACAGCCACCAAGAAACAATACAAAACCAGAAATAGACTTTCTACTATCAGCACAGCTAGCCCAATCAGAGTCACAAAAACCATGCAAAGAGAAGTCAGGAGTGCTTGAAAGCAGAATACCCAAATCAGAGGTGCCAGCTACATATCTAAGAACATGATAAGCAGCTTCCAAATGAGGGACTCGAGGAGCAGACATATATTGACTCAGATGTTGCACTGTATAGGAAAGATCAGGCCTGGTATGCTGCAAATAATTGAGTTTGCCACCCAATTTTCTATAGACAGAAGGATCAGGTAGTAAATCCCCAACTTCAGCTGACAACTTAACATGAGAGTCTAGAGGGGCTACCACAGGTGTAACTGCAGAACATTTGAAATCAGAGAGCAAATCCAAAGCAAACTTATGTTGGCTGATCAAGTATCCTTGAGGCAGTTTAGCAATCTCAAGCCCAAGGAAATAATGAACCTCACCAAGATCCTTGATCTTAAACTGAGCATCTAAGAATGCTTTCAAATTATTCAATTCAGACACATCATCCCCAGCCAACAATATATCATCCACATAAACTGCTACTACAGTGAGATGAGAGCCATTCAATTTACTGAACAAGGAATAGTCATTCAAGCTAGGTTGAAAACCCTTAGATTGAAGAGCAGAAGAAAGCTTAGCATACCATTGCCTTGAAGCTTGTTTAAGGCCATAAAGGGACTTATTTAATTTGCAAGCTAAGGAAGAAACAGGAACAGAAGTAGGGGTAGAAACAGTTAAGCCTTGAGGGATTTTCATGAAAACCTCTTCATCCAAATCACCATGGAGGAAAGCATTGTTGACATCAAGTTGATACATTACCCAATTTCTCTTAATGGCTATAGAGAGGAGACATTTAATAGTTGTCAATTTAACTACAGGAGAAAATGTTTCAGTAAAGTCTACTCCTTCTAACTGATTGTCACCCCTAATGACCAACCTAGCTTTATATCTTTCAATTGAACCATCAGCCCTTTGTTTTATCTTATACACCCATTTGCAAGGTATGGCTTTCTTACCAGGAGGCAGAGGAAGAATATCCCAAGTATTGTTAGCTTCCAAAGCTTGAAATTCCTTCATCATAGCCTCCTGCCAAGCAGGATTGGAGGCAGCTTGATGATAAAATTGTGGTTCTTGCAAGCAAAGATCAGAGGGTGAAGGAACCTTTGGACCAGAAACTGAGGAACAGACATAATCATCAAGGTAGGAAGGAGGATTGTGAGTTCTGAGAGATCTTCTCAGAACAAGAGAAAGAACATGAGAAGAAGGAGGAGGGCTAACAGTATTACTAGGATTAGGAGAACTAGGAGGAGAAGTACTGGTGGTAGGATGAGTAACAGGAGATGGAGAGGAAGAAAGAACTGAAGAAGGAGTAACAACAGAAGGAGGAAATAAATGAGTAGAATTAGGAAAAGAGTAAAGAAATACAGTTTCATGAAAAACAACATCCCTGGAATGGAAAACACTGGAATTGGATAATGAGAGCAGTTTATAACTCTTCTTGCCAACACTGTACCCAAGAAAAATAGAAGGAATGGATCTTGATTTGAATTTATCTCTATATGGTTTGGGGACTGCAGCAAAACAAAGACAACCAAATGTCCTAAAGTGAGTGACAGAAGGAGCAGCACCATAAAGTAACTCAAAGGGAGTTTTGTTATTTAACAAAGGTGAGTGAAACCTATTTATGAGGTAAGTGGCAGTCAAGATGCACTCACCCCAATATTTAACAGGAAGTTTGGACTGAAATAAAAGTGCCCTAGCGGTTTCAAGAAGATGTTTGTGTTTCCTCTCCACAACACCATTTTGTTGTGGTGTATGTGGAACGGATGTTTGGTGTAAAATCCCATGAGCAGAGAAGAAGGACTGGGCTGCTGAACTAGAACCCAGCTCAAAAGCATTATCAGACCTCACTACTTTGACCGAGGCATCAAATTGAGTTCTAATCATCTGCACAAAAGATTGTAACATGGTGAAAGCACTGCCCTTTGAAGATAGTAAAAGAGTCCAGGTAGCTCTAGAGAAATCATCCACAATAGTCATGAAATATTTGAACCCATTATATGTTTGTGTGTGATAGGGTCCCCAAAGATCTATGTGTATTAATTGAAAAGGAGAAGTGGAATGTATTTTACTTTCAGGGAATGGATGTCTTTGTTGCCTAGCCATAGGACAAATAGGTCATAAGAATGTTTGTTTCTTTGGTAGTTTATCAGACAAGAAGGGAATAGACTTCATTTTATTAAAATGCATGTGTCCAAACCTCAAATGCCAAGAATGATCAAAAGACAACTCATGAGATTGAACAACAGAAGAAACATCAGTATTCACAGATACAGAAGATGCAAGATTAGAAGTAGAACTACTGCTCTTATTCAAATCATGTAAAGTGGAGGCATTAATGGTATTTACAAATGAAAGATGAAAAGTAGACTCAGAAGTAACAAGTTTTGCAGGATTGAGAATGTAGAGCCCATTCTAAAGACTACCAAGACTCACTGGCTTATTCAGAGAAGGGCCCTGCAAAACATAAGCAATAGGGGAAAAATAAGCCAAACAATTCAGTTGTAAGACTAGTTGAGCAAGAGAAATGAGATTATACTGAAAAGAAGGTACTAAGAGAACATGAGTAAGAGATATTTCAGAGGACATGGTAAGAGTACCTGTACAAGTCACTTTTACCTTATAACCATTTGGTAAAGTGACAAGGTAAGGTAAGACTAGAGGTTCAATATCAGTTAAAAAGGAAGAGTTTGGGGTCATGTGATGAGTTGCCCCAGAATCTATGATCCAAGTGCTATCTTCTACTTTAGAAAAATTGCAAGCAAGCAGACCACAAGATTTAAAATCAGGATTACCTATCAGACCTGCAAAATTAGCAGAACCAGCAGATATCTCTTGTGATGTCCCAGAAGCTCGAGAATGCAGAAGACTCAGTAATTGATCAAATTGTTCCTTGGTTATACTAGAATTCCCACCATCTGATTGAACTATTTTGGTATCACTAGTAGAATTTTCAGAATGTCCAATAGGTGGAACATCATACACTTGAGCAAATACTGCAGTCCGTTTGAACTTAGTCTGAAAACCAGAAGGGTAACCATGAAGCTTGTAGCATTTCTCAATTTGATGGCCATGCTTTTTGCAATAACGACAAATAATATTGCTCTTTCTGGAAGGATCAAAGCTAGCTCTTTGAGTGTCGAAATTAACCCTTTGAGAGTATGGATTCTGAACACCAGCAGAGAATGCAGTAGAATCAGAATTAAGAGATGACACATTAGCTTGAATACTAGATTGACTCTCATCATTGACAAGCATCGAATACACACTGTCTACATCAGGTAGCGGCTTCATCATAATTATGTTCCTTCTAATGGTGGAGTATGATTCGTTCAAACCCATGAGAAATTGATGGACCTTCTATTCTTCACCGAGCTTTTGGTACGTCTCTTTGCATCCACAAACACAATCAGGATATGACACAGAAAAGGAAAGCTCATCCCAAAGCTTTTTGATTCTGTTGAAATATGATGAGATGCTTGATGAACCTTGGCTAATCGAGGAAATTTCCTTACGAATCTGAAAAATCTTAATTCCACTGGCTTGACCAAATCTGCGCTCAATCTCCTTCCAAAGTTTTTCAGCACTTTCAATATACATCACAGTCTCCCTAATTTCCCAATCCAAACTATTCAGAATCCAAGCCACAACCATGTCGTTACACCTAATCCAAGGTTCGAGTAGAGGAGATGTGGAATTAGGTCGTGCAACTGTTCCGTTGATCAACCCTAACTTATTCTTGCATGAGAGTCCTAATAACATTCCTCTATGCCAACTTCCATAACCAATGCCGTCAAAAGTTGTGGTGACCAAAATCGTACCAAGTGAATCAGAAGGAAGTAGATATAGTGGAGATGAAGGTGTCACAGCAGAATTATCAGTTACACCAACATTACTAGATGTATCTTCGACAGTTGAACCCATAGCAAAAGGAATTATAGGGGAATTTTATATGAATCAGAAACTAGGGTTTCAAATCAGGAGAAAAAGTACCAAATTTGCCTCAAATCTCTAAAGACCAAAAGTTTAACACAAATCAAAATATATAACAGCCGTAAGTGTTCATCGATGACTCAGAAACACAAAAACACCAGAAGAATTGAGTAGAACACCGGTGAAATTGAATCTCCTCCGGAGCAAAAAAAATGTGAAACAAATCTGACGCAATCGTAAGTCAAAATTCATCAACGTGCAATGTATCTAACACGATTACATCATCCCGTGGCTCTGATACCATGTTAACATGTGAATCTAGAGGGAATTCCACAGCGATGAGAAGACGGAAAATTCTGAGATGTCGGTGAGAGAGAGAGATAGAGAAAAAATATGTAATGTATTGTTATTTCAGTCTCTCTCTTCCTCATACAAATGAATCACTAATATGTACATATATTAGAATTGGGCCTCTTGCTTAATGGGCCTCTACATAATTACAACAGATTGGGCCATTTGGACTATTTAACACTACCAACTGTAATACTACTAACTTCAGCTCCAACATGTATTGGAGAAAATTGTATATATAAATATATGGTGACGTGTCATGACACGTGGAATAGTCAATAGGTCATAAACGGTCCACGAATTGCAAACAGGCGTGGACAAAAAGAGATACGATACAAAAGGACAAAAAGAGATACGAGACAAGAGGACAAAAAGAGATACGAGACAAGAGGACAAAAAGAGGTACGAGACAGGAGGTTAAAGAGACGTACGAGATGAGAGGCTCAGAAGCCTCATCCCTATTTAAGTTTAGCTACATGTGAGCAACGGGAAGAATAATGAACCTGGCTAAAGGAAAAGATATAAATACGTATTTCAAGAGTAATAAATGCTGGAACCGTTAAGGAATATTTACATTCAATGTAATGATTATGTAACGTAGCATTTAATGTTAATAAATGCTCATAATAACCTCATTATGGTTTAGCCATAACGTGCATCTTTATAAATTCTCAAAAGGATCTACAAAAGGGGAAATATGTAATGAGTCGAAAGGGTTAACTATTGAAATATACTCTCATTTACTACCTTACATACTTGAATATTTCAAAATTTCTTTCTTTATTCACTTTTTTCGATTATCAGTAACCCGATTCTTCTAATTTCTAGCTTTGACTAAAAAATCTATTTTTTGGTTAAACAAATTGGTTCCGTTACCGGGAATCTGATAATCAACTATATCTCAACTTGATTTCCTTGTTCGTATAACAACGACAACACCCAAGGAAATCCAGAAATTCAAACGATCCAACAACTTCAAGGAAACTCTCCACAAGGCTCTTCACGAGGCTCTCCACGACGGTCTCGTGAAGGCACTCCTGATGGATCTCATACAGATGGACGGGCTCAAGTCGACAATGTTGAAAATATGAATGAGGCTTTGCAAAAACTAATTGTCTCCCAAGTCAGTAAAGCTCTTCAAGCTTTCGTCAGCCAATTACCTGTTTCTACACCCACACCAACTCCAAACAATAATACTTTGGAGAATCCCCATTCTGGATTGGTTAATTCAGGCAGCGGTGGAACTCCTAGTGAAACGCAAGAAGGAGACCCAGGTAATCCAGTTAATTCTGATTTACAAAATCTCGTACTAACCTTGCAGAAACAGCTTAAGGAGCAAAATGAACGCATAGAACAAATACCTGGAGTACCGGCCGTGATCAAATGAGTAGACATAGACAAATATTCTCAACAACCATGGAAGCCAAGTGCAGCTCCCCTCCTGATTCTAAAGAAATTTAAAATGCCTGATATTCCAAAGTACGATGGTACATCAAATCCACGAGATCATGTTACCGCATTCACCACAGGTGTCAAAGGAAATGATTTGACTAAGTAAGAGATTGAATCGGTCTTGGTCAAGAAATTTGGTGAAACACTCACCAAAGGATTAACCTGGTATTCTCTTTTACATGAAAATTTTATAAATTCATTTACTGAGCTTGCAGATTTGTTTATCTAAGCGCATTCGGGAGCTCAAAAAGTTGAAAAGAGAATGGAAGACATATTCAAAATCAAGCAAGGAGATTCTGAGTTACTTAGAGAGTTCGTAGATAGATTTCAACGAGAAAGAATGACGCTACCGCGGGTACCTGACAATTAGGCAGCCATAGCCTTTGCTAGTAATCTGAACGAGAAGAGTTCAGAATCCACGAGGTGACTCAAAAAAAGCCTTCGAGAATTCCCAGCAACAACGTGGAATGACGTAAACAATAGATATAGTACAAAGATGAGGATTGAAGAAGATATCATTTTACGGCATAAAATTGATGAGAAAACAAGTTCGAGGCGTGTAGAAAATGAAAGAAGATCTGGTAAAAACAGGTACGAGCCTTATATGGGACCTGCTGGAAAAGACTCAAGGTCAAAGCAAGAAAGATATGATCACAAACCTAGACACAGGGAATCAGGCTCCTCATCAAGGTTCGGTAATGATCGAAGTACACGTGGACAGCGAGATGATGATGGTAGTTTAAAAGCAAGGTTTGGTGGTTACAATTTTAATGTAAGCACCTCTGAACTCGTGGCTGTTTTAAGAGGCATGGAAGATAAGGTACGGTGGCCGAAGGAGATGAGATCAAACCCAAACACACGAAACCCTGATCATTGGTGTGAATTCCACAACGATCATGGACATAAAACCGCAGTTTGCAGATTTTTGCAGAGCGAGGTGGATCATTTTTTAAAGCAAGATATCTCACTGAGTTATTCAGTGAGAAAGATAAACAAGAATATATGAAAAATAGACAGGAGCCTCCAAAACCACCCTCACCTAAAAGGACTGTCAATGTTATAAGTGGAGGAGAAGATATCAATGGTGTCTCGTACCGCAGTCAATAAAACATCCAAAATAGCAATCACCATGGGAAACGGTTACGGCACGTGCTTGAAGATGAGAATATTACATTCAACGATGCAGATGTAGAAGGCCTCTTGACTCCACAAAACAACGCACTGGTAATATCCTTACTAGTACATGATACTAACGTGAAACATGTTTTGATTGATCCCGGCAGTTCAGTGAATATTATTTTGATACGAGTGTTGCGCGAGATGCAAGCTAAGGACAAATTGGTTCCAAAAGCGCATACCTTGTCAGGATTTGATAACTCTAATGTCATAACCAAAGGAGAAGCAATCCTTACCACGTTTGCAGAAGGTGTTGTCAAAGATACCAAATTCCAGGTCGTAGATATGGAAATGGCTTACAACATGATTCTTGGGAGGCCATGGATCCATGATATGGATGTCTTGCCATCAACTTTACATCAAGTTATTAAATTCCCATCACCATGGGGAATTTTTCAAATTAAAGGCGATCAACAAACATCCAGGAGTATTAACTCCGTTGCAGATTCAACTGTTCAAAGTGAAGTCAAATAGTAATTACAGGATTCAGTTGAGGAGGGTATAACGTCAACCTTAACTGAACAAGGAAAAACATATGTGGATTCAAGGCCTGACACTATTCAAGAACCAGAGGAAAATGAGAACATTAAAACAACGATAGAAGAGTTAGAGGCTGTGATTTTATTTATACACTGGCCCGAGATAAAAGTGTATATAGGAGCCAATCTCAGCCAGAAGTAAAACGTAGGTTAATTGAATTTTTAAAGGTAACACAGATTGTTTTGCTTGGTCCCATTCTGACATGACAGGGATACCACCGGAGGTCATGACTCATAAATTGAACGAAGACCCATCATATCCCACAGTCAAGCAAAAGAAACGAAAGCAAGGAACTTTCAAGAATTAGGTAATTCAAGAAGAAGTTCAGAAATTGCTCAAAATAGGTTCAATTCGTGAGCTAAAATATCCTAATTGGTTGGCTAACACTGTTGTGGTTCCTAAGAAAAATGGTAAGTAGCGTGTTTGTGTGGATTACACAAATCTTAATAAAGCCTGTCCGAAAGATTCTTTTCCTTTGTCGCATATAGATCAATTAATTGATGCTACTGCAGGACATGAACTATTAAGTTTTTTAGATGCATACTCAGGTTATAACCAAATCAAAATGGATCCAGAAGATGAGGAAAAAACTTCTTTCATAACGGACAGGGGGACTTATTGTTATAAGGTAATGCCCTTTGGTCTTAAAAATGCTGGTGCGATGTATCAGAGGTTAGTTACTCAAATGGTTCAAGAGCATTTAGGTAAGACCATGGAGGTGTATATAGATGACATGTTATTCAAGACTCAGCATTTAGAGAATCATATATCGCATCTATCTGAAACATTTAAAATTTTGCGAAAATATAATATGAAATTGAACCCAAAAAAATGTGCATATGGCGTGGCATCAGGAAAATTTTTGGGTTTTCTTGTTTCTAACCGTGGTATTGAAGTAAACTCAGCCCAAATTAAAGCTATTGAAGAAATCCCTGATGTACTTACAAATAAGAAAGAAGTTCAAAGACTGACATGGAGGATTGCAGCTTTGGGAAGATTCATTTCAAAGTCATTAGAAAAGTGTTTCAGGTTTTTCTCAGCCCTTAAAAAGCAAGATCACTTTGAATGGAAGGAGGAATGTCAACAAGCACTTAGGAATTTGAAGACATATTTGTCAAATCCACCCATGTTAGCATAACCAAAGGTTGGGGAAAGGCTTTTCGTCTACCTTGTTGTTTCAGAAGTTGCGATAAGTGCTGTTTTGATTCAAGAAGAACAAGGTAAACAATCTCCTATCTATTATGTTAGTAAATATTTGTTAGATGTAGAGATACGATATCCACAATTAGAAAAATTAGCACTCGCTTTAATCATGGCATCTAGAAAATTGAGGCCATATTTTCAATGTCACCCTATTTTGTAGTAACTGCATATCCCTTACGTAATATACTACATAAACATGAATTATTAGGAAGGTTAGCTAAATGGACTATAGAATTAAGTGAATATGAAATCACGTATCTACCTAGAACAGCAATAAAATCCCAAGTACTGGCGGATTTCGTGGCTGATTTTAACCAAGGGATGATAATGTTAAAGCTGACGCCTTAGCAAATCTTGCATCCGCAGCTGATATAACAAACGATGCCAACACCTCGATTATACATTTATTTCACTCAGTTCTCGAACCTGATAAGAACGAGGTATATTTTAATAATATAACTTGGGATTGGAGAAATGAAATCGTTGCTTTTTTACAATATGGTATCGTGCCTAATGACAAGAAAAAAACATATGCTCTTTGAAAAAAGGCCGCTCGTTACTGTTTAAAGCAAGGTAACCTTTATTGAAAAATGTTTGGTGGTCCCTTAGCAAGATGCCTCGGACCTTCTCAAATGGAGTATATAATGAGGGAAATACATGAAGGGCATTGTGGAAACCACGTAGGAGGAAGATCGCTGGTAAGAAGTTTGATCAGGGCAGGATATTACTGGACCAAAATGGAAGATGAAGCAGAAAGTTTCGTGGCTAAATGTGATAAATGCCAGAGATACGGTAATAATATGCATCGACCTGCCGAATTATTGCATCCAGTTATTGCATCGTGTCCATTTATGAAATGGGGGATGGACATAGTGGGGCCATTGCCTCAAGCTAAATGACAGGTAAAATTTCTACTCGTACTTACTGATTATTTTACTAAATGGGTAGAGGCAGGAGAATTTAAACAGGTACGAGAAAAATAAGTCAGGGACTTCATTTGGCATAATATCATTTGCCGGTTCGGTGTACCAAAAGAAATTGTATGTGATAATGGTCCTCAATTTATCGAAGCTCAAGTCACAGAGTTTCTCGAAAGTTGGCAAATAAAAAGGATTACATCTATACCTTATCATCCAGTGGGTAATGGACAAGCAGAATCAACAAACAAAGTCATCATTAATAATTTAAAGAAGCGACTAGAGGAATCAAAGGGTAATTGGCCTGAAGGGATACTCGGAGTTTTGTGGCCATATCGCACAGCAACAAAAACGAGCACAGGTGAAAAGCCTTTTTCTTTAGTTTATGGAGCTGAAGCACTAATCCCAGTAGAAATAGGAGAACCAAGTACAAGATTCTCACAAGCGACACAAGAGTCCAATAACAAAGAGATGCAGGTCAATTTAGATCTATTAGAAGGCAGGAGAGAAATTGCGTTAATAAGAATGGCCGCACAAAAACAAGTGATCGAGCGTTATTACAATAGGAAAGCACGTCTGAGATACTTCAAAATTGAGGACTTCGTGCTTAAAAAGGTTTTTCAATCTACAAAGGCAACCAATGCGGGCAAACTAAGTCCTACCTGGGAAGGACCCTACAGAGTTCATGATATTGCAGGAAAAGGAGCATATGAGTTGGAAACAATGGACGGGAAGGTACTTCCTTCACACTGGAATGTTGTTCATTTGAAGAGATATTACCTTTAAGAGAAAACTCACGATAATGTATCGACATATTAAATTTTATGTTTTGAGTTGTTAAAATTTTACTAACGATTTTAGATGCTAGGCAAAATGCTCACCCGCACTAAATGATGAGTCACGACCTGTAAGGCAAAATGGAATAAACTAAAATTCCTAGCCCAGGGTTACAATAATTCTGATAGAAATATAAACGGGCTGAGCAGTCTTCATCTATAATCGCACCCCCGAGTCCCGTATGTATTTCCTTTTCAGGAAAAGGACCGGGTGAAAGAGACTATCAAGTGCTCGAGGCTTCATACTTCAACACTCAAACACTTGGGGACTACATGCAGTAACGTGTATATAAAGGGCAATAAAGATTGAGCAAAAATCAAACCTAAGAAGAGTCAAGTACGGAGTGGAAGTAAAGAAGTCATAGCATACATCATAGTATTCTTTCCCATGAGAACAATGGAGTCACCTCTCAAAACCCTGGTTAAGGGTAAAGACTATGTACTAAAACGGGTTATAAAGAAAAACCCCATATCTATTGTTCCTCTTTTTGTAAAAATCTATTACAAGAAAAATAGTTGCGAGAAAGTTATAGATATAATTCAAATACATGTAGAGGATTACTCAAAATTTGTCAAAGTTCATAAATGAAAACTTGTCTAAGTTGTTGCAAATAAAACATATGTGTTCCTATTTCTTTTATCGTATAATAAACACCATTATGAAGTGGAGACGTCTTCTTCATCAAGTGTTAAAATATAAAAGGGACCTCTTTTATAAAACTCATGTCATTTGGTCATGAGGATAATGAAAGAATTTTCAGAGAATAAAAATGCAGTCTATTCTTTAAGTCCTTAAAAATAAAAGGCACGAATAGAACAGATGGAGGTTTAAAGACAAACTTCTTAATATTTT
>MU679979.1:86023-115640 GCA_026770625.1 Nicotiana glauca | reverse complement strand
CTAAAGACTAAGTATAAAACTTAGTCATCAAATTGTTCATACAAAAAGTGCCCCTTGAACAAAGCTTGGGGACTTGAACTTCTTTAACTAATAATTGGGAGTCTGACTAAGAAACAATTTAACACAAGAAACCAAAAACTTTGAACATAGATTTCCAGATCGGCACCTGCAAAAAGGGAATTTCGAACAAATTACAAAAACCTTTTAAGAAGAAGGAACTGAAGAAAGATCATCAGCGGGCTCAACTGGGACTGCATTATCAGCAGCTAAAGATCGATCTTCAGTCACTATAGTGGTAGCATCCACGGGTAATATCTCAGCTTGACTAACAGCAATAGGCATATATGAACTTAAAGAAAGTGTAACACTCGTGGCAATCTCAACAGACACGGGGACTTCAGATGCGGCAGATACAAGAACTTCAGCTGCGGGAGTCTCAACCAAAGAAGTTTCAATTGAAGAAGTCTCAACCAAAGGAATTTCAGTCGCGAGAGGACCAACTTCGGGAGATGAAAAATCTTGTGGCTGTTGTGCTCGTTTAATGGACTCATTCACCTTAGCTAATTCATATTCAAGGTTGAAATTTTCTTGGCTCATTTCTACCAAGGTGTCACGACGAGACTTTAGAAAACTCCAACTCACTTCAACATTGGTTGACTCCTCGAGAAGTTCATAATCTTTCTCCCAGGCACTAAAGCGGAATCATAAGGTGATTGAAGTATGGTGTGGGAATTTTTCCAGAGAATGGATCTTGTCTGCAGAAGCTCGTAATTCTTCTTGTACCCGAGAAAGCTCTTATGCTACCTCTCCCGCATGCATCTCTTTCTGAGTCAGCAAAGCCTTTAAAGCCCTATTCTCTTCAGTGACCTTGGACAACTTTTCCGAAAAGGAAGATTCAAGGCGCTCTTTTTCCTTCTTAGACTGGACTGAAGTAGCCTTAATCGTCTCCAATTCAGAGGTTAGAGTTTGAACTTGCTTCTCCAAGGTACTTTTTCTTTTCTCCAAATCTTCCATATCGATCTGTAAACTTTCGAACTGGCCCTTCCATTTATTGGCCTCCAATTGAGAGCCACAGGTAGCTTCTTCTGCGTCATGAGCAGCCTTCTCTAAATCACGAGCCAGTTTCTCTAAAAGGGGGACTCGAGTCCTAAGTTCAGTAACAATGAGATTGGCCTACTCAAATAAATAAAAAAGAAGATAAGGTTAGGGCTCTTGAAGTGAAAAACCTTAATAAAATAATAAACCAGAAAATACCTTCAAACTTGCATGCACGATATCATTCAGGAGGGTCATATTACTATGACTCTCAAGTTTAGCCTTCTCAATAGGGCCAATCAGAGGCTCGAGCCACGTATCAGCTTGCCCAGACTTCCTTAAAAGGCTGCTGTTGGCAGGAACTTCAATGGTCACGCTCCTCATAGAAGAACCCCTACTTGAGGAACCGCTTCCGTATGATGAACAATGGGGGAGAGACTATTAAAGGAGGGGCAAAGGAGGAACGATGGAAGTAATGGATGATGAAGGTAAGGAAACTATCACAGGAATGGTAGAGGTAAAAGAAGACAGAGGAAGTTCATTTAGAACTGGACCTAAATGACCGATACTGAAACCACTAATAAAAAGCTGGTTTATGGATTCATGAGTGTCCAGAGGAGGGGAAACATCGTCATCAGGGACGATCATCTGGGTAATAACAGGATCAGAAAGAGGTAGGTTAGGGGAGACATCAGCCTCGTCTTCAGGGACGATACGTCTCCTGGCTCGTGGTCTTGATATCAGGGAACCCTCGCCCTCTTCTTCAGAATCATCTTCTATGAGAGATTTTCTTTTTTCAGACCTCGGAACTATATCTTGATCTTCAGATCCCAAGAATATGTCTTGATCACGAGATGCCAAGATAGCCTCTGGCGTAACTCCTCGAATGGCAAAACCTGAAGAAAAAGAAGGTTAAAAGCCATAGCAACGAGGATATAGATAAGGTAAAAACAAAAATCTTTACCATGAGTTTTTACTTTCCAACCACAACGGGGAGAATGATTTCTCCACGATCTACCCTCTATCGGGGCAATCTTCAGTAACTTATCTACCCAACCACGGAAGTTGGGCACAAGTTCCACAATGCCCATGGTTGCTGAAAAGAAAGAGAGAAGAGATTAAGGAAAACAAACAAACCTGAAAATAAAAAAAGAGGCACAGGAAAAATTTTAATACTCACGTGCAAAATTCCACTTCTCCGGGAAGCGTACGTTCTTTTCACCCACTAAACCAACAGTGGGAGCAGCAATGTACTGGGCATACCACCCATGATCTTTATCATCCTCAGGGCTAACTAAAACCCTCTTACTCATAGCTGCTAAACCAAACACACCGTTTCAAAAAAGCCTTGGTGAGTAAAGATGAATCATATGGGGAAAGGTGAATTCAACATTCGACTTATTGGCAAGATACCTCAGGCAAGCAACAGCTCTCCATACAATCAGACCAATTTGACCCAAACACACATTGAAAAAATGATAAAAATCCAGAATAACCGGGTCAATGGCCGGTTTAAACCCTAGAGTAAAGGGATATGTGTAGACAAAGGAATATCCTATTAAGTAGGATGTAATTCTCTGGTTAGGGTTAGGAACGATAATTGGGAAATCATCACTCCAATGACAGTCCTTACGAACTATGGGGGCTAAAACTCCTGTGATTTGAGTAGGATAAGGGTCAGCACGATCTAGAGATTCGATTTGAGTTTTAAGGGATTCTCTATCATGGTGAAAGGAAATTTTAGATGGAACTATTTCTTCAACTAAAGGCTCACGAACTGGCTCGGAAGATTCTTTGTTATGAGAAGAACTCCTTTGAGAATGTGAACCTCTAATTCCAGAAGAGGGACCAGAACTAGAAGGAGGAGTTGACATACTACCACGAGTGGAACTTAGGTTACGGAGTCTACCTCCTCTTCTATGCCTTACCGGAGCATTAGGGAAGTTATCCAGAATGGGAGTTTTTCTGGGGTTAGAACTCGATGAAGCCATGGAAGCAGAGGTCAGAGTAAAACAAGAAATAATAAAGAAAATTCGAAGGGTAAAAGTGTTCAATACGCTTTATATGGAACAAGACAAGAAGAGAGGTTATATTTATACTAATAGATAATTGAAAAAGGAAAAAACTACGATGATGAAGAAACCATAATGATGATAACTGATACTTCGTGAAGAGGGAAGCCGAAAAGAAAGCTTAAAAAAATGCTGCAAAATAGTGTAACCAATGAGAAGGTGACACGTGTCTAGTGCATTAAAAGGAAGTGACAGTTGAAGCGTCAACCTTGTCAGAGCATTAATGGTGACAAAAATTCTCCTTCAATGAATTCCACTTCCCAAATATTCAAACTGATGAATAAATGGAAAGTGGAGGGACTATCTATATTGGGAAAAATTGTATACATAAATATATGGTGATGTGTCATGACACGTGGAATAGTCAATGGGTCATAAATGGTCCACAAATTGCAAACATGCGTGGACAAAAAGAGATACGAGACAAGAGGACAAAAAGAGATACGAGACAAGAGGTTAAAGAGACGTACGAGATGAGAGGCTCAGAAGCCTCATCCCTATTTAAGTTTAGCTACATGCGAGCAACGGGAAGAATAATGAACCTAGTTAAAGGAAAAAATATAAATACAGCATTTCAAGAGTAATAAATGCTGGAACTGTTAAGGAATATTTATATTCAATGTAATGATTATGTAACGTAGCATTTAATGTTAATAAATGCTCATAATAACCTCATTATGGTTTAGTCATAATGTGCATCTTTATAGATTCTCAAAAGGATCTATAAAAGGGAAAATATGTTATGAGTCGAAGGGGGTAACTATTAAAATATACTCTGATTTACTAGCTTACATACTTGAATACTTCAAAATTTCTTTCTTTATTCACTTTTTTCGATTATCAGTAACCCGATTCTTCTAATTTCTGGCTTTGACTAAAAAATCTCTTTTTTGGTTAAACAAATCTATTTAAGTTATTATATTTTATATTAATAATTTATATATATTTAATAGAATTATTAAAATAAATATAGAATTTGTATCAAAACTATTGAATTCAACCGATCTCGAACATTGCATGCCCAAAGCTCATCACGCTCAACTAATATATTTTGGCATCATTCACGGGAATATTCATAGGTTAGATTTCCATGCATGGATTTATCTCTTATTTCTTTTTTCCTGTTATCAATTGTCTCTTCTAATTTCTTGGTCTCTTCTAAAGGTGCACTGTGGGTCGGGCCAAGCCTGGGACCGCGCGTCAAACTGGCCTAATGGGTCGGTCTTTGTGAACCGGTCCCAAATGGTATTCCAAGCTCGTAGCGGGCCGGTCTTGGACATTTAGACCACGAACCCGGGACCGCTAAGCCCGGGACCGGCAGGCGGGCCTGGGCTGCGCCTAACGGGCCTCAGCAGTTATAATTTAAAAAAAAAATTAAAAAAATGTCCAACGGTCAGATTTTAAAATCTAGTCGTTGGCCATCAAAAAAGAGCCGTCTGGGACTTTAAAAAATAACCATTTGGCCCCCAAATTTTATATAATTACATTTTTTTCCAATTCTCAACTATACATACTCCCTCATTCTTTTATTTTTACTCACAAATTTATCAATCTCTCTCAATCTATATCTAATTCTCTTCTATAATTGCTTACTTTATTATTGCAATTTCGTGAAAAATTGTGAAGTTGGTGAATTGAAGTATTCAAGTCTTCAACGATTTTTAATTTTCAAGAAGTTGTTTGTCAATTCGGTAAACTCGTTCCAACTCTTAAGTTTTAAGAATATATTTTTGTTTGTTTTAGTTTGCATAATAATAATTAATATGGCATTTTCTTTGAAAAATATTTGGTGGTAAGGGAAAATCTAAAATTGGTGAATCTAGTCGCCAAGCTACTACCCTTCCCCCCGCTCCCCGACCCAGACATATTATCCGTCCTCCTGCACCTATTATTCTTGATACTGATAAACCTTGTTTTTAATTTTTTGATAGTCAATTTTGCCATGATGTTGCACCAGGTCAACAATTAATTGATGAAGTTATGAATGCTCTTTATCCTAATGAAACTATTTTTGAAAATGATCCTGAAAATGATGATGTAGATGAAACCCAACCGGATTTAGATGATATACCTATTAGTCCTGTTAATAAACCAACTGATGCCCCGCCCGACCCACCTGTAGAAACCCCTACTTTTAATAGACAACCTTCTAAATGCCCCGAAACATCTCTTGTTTGGAATTTTTTTACTCAAGTAAGAGAACAAAATAAGGCTAAGTGTAAACTTGTGGGAGATTGCTGGCACATAAATTTACTGGAGACCGTAGCGATACAGGTAGTTTGACTAGGCATATAAAAACACATCCTACAGATAAAGCTAAATATTTTCAAATGAAAGCGCAGCTATATGGGACAAGTGTAGATACTACGGTTAACCCTAGTACAGGTTCAAATCTAGTTCAACCAGAAATTAACACTGTGACCGGTGGTATTTTATATTACGATCCAAATAAAGATCGTGAAGAATTAGCAAAGATGGTTACCGTTATGTGTTTACCCTAGAGATTTCCTTCTAACCCTCACTTTGTGCATTATATTAGAAAAGTTTTTAATCCTACTTATAAAGGTTGGCTTCGCGCAACCGTAAAGAGAGATATTTATAAATATAAACATGAATATGAATAATTTTTGCGGTATTTGTTTACTCATATAAATTGTCGGATTGCTATTAATACTGATATTGGTACAAGTAATAATAACTGTGATTATCTAACTGTTACAAGTCATTGGATAGATGAGGAGTGGATAATTCAAAAATGCATTATTGCTTATAGAATAATTAATTCACGTTACACATGTAAGTTTATTGCTAACACTGTTGTAGATATTTTTGCATTAGAGATAAAATAATGGCAATTTCTATAGATAATGCTTCTAGTAACACTAATTCTATAGGCTTGCTTACAACAACACTAAATTCTGCATTTAGTAATTGTTTTCATGTTAGATGTGTTTGTCATATTTACCATTTAATCGTCAGTGATGGTATGAGAATTTTAAATTTAGAAATTGAAAAGGTTAAAATGGCTTTTAATTGGCTTTTTTATTCAAACCGTAGAAGTAGATAGAGAGTATTTTAAAAAATGTGATGAATTTGGCCTTAGAGAAAGAAAAGTTCCTAAAGCTTGTCCGACTAGATGAAATTATATGTACGAAAGTCTACTAGTTGCATATGAATATAGAAACCCAATTAATGCAACGTTAAATGCTCATGTTGGTGGCGAGGATGATGATGAAATCCTTACAAATCAAGATTGGAATAATGTAAAAATTCTTATAGATTTTTTACACCAATTTCATCAAGCTACAAATGAATCGTCTGGGCAATATTATCCTACTATTTCAAATTGTTTACTTTATATTGCAGCACTATGTAATTTGTTTGTTGATTTTTTTGAGGGTGGGAAAATTTATCAACTTGATATAAATGTAGTGAAAGAAAAGTTTAAAAAATATCCCCCCTATTTATGGTGTTGCTGCCATGTTAAATCCTACCATGAAATTAGGAGGTCCTCACTTTTGGTATTCAAATATTTATAAGGCTTTAGATCTTTTCAGATGAGGAATTTGCTACACTTGCAGATGCAAAAGCCTCAATTAAAATAAATGCTCAAACAATTTATAATGCTTATCAACAAGCCTTAGATAATGCTAGGCCAAATGTTCCAACTCCTACTTTGTCTAGTTCACAATCGTCTAAAAGACCTGCGGGCCTAAAAGCACTTACTTCTTGGACGGAGTCTAGGGGTTCTCAAGGTGATAATATTGATGATATTTCACATCTAAATGAGCTTCAAGTTTATTTGTCGCAGGGCCTTGAAAAGGAGAATCCAGATGGCACCTTTGATCTTTTGGAATGGTGAGGCTAGAGAAAAATATTTTTCGGTTCTTGCAAGGATGGCTCAGGATATTTTATGTGTTCAAGCTTCAACAGTGGCATCAGAGAGCGCTTTCAGCCAATCAAGACTTCAAATAGGTGATCATAGAGCGTCTATGAGGGAGATCTTGGAAAAATCAGTACTCTTCAGAGATTGGATCCGCTCGGAAAGAAGAAATTTTGGACTTGCAGAATCACAACCGGAGATAGACGAAGCTTATGAAGAAATATTAGCGGAACTTGCGGAGGATGCTGCTTCGCCCGGAAGCGGTGATGAACAAGCTTCTTTTCCGCCACCACCAACGGAACCTCCTCCGAACCTTGAAGGATTTATGAAATTTGTTAGAGATACTACGTAGATTATGGTGTAGCTTGTACTTTGGCACATCTTCTTTAGTTTTTTTTCTTTTAATGGTGGTATTAGTACCTTGTTGTGCTCATTCCATTGGGGGGAGGAAGACTAAGAAAGATATGCCATTTTTGTTAATAAAAATTATAAGATATTCTCTTTAATATCTCTTTGAAATATTTTTTTGTCTTTAGCTTACAATTCTATATAAGATATAATATGCTAACATACTATATATACTACAAGACATTACAAGAAATTATATATACATAACATACTATATATACTACATAATATATATATATATATATATATATATACTACATATATACATACTATATATTCTATAAACTATATATACTACATATTATATATACTATATATATTTATATAGCCATGATAAGCAATTTATATTAGTATATACATATATAGTTTACAAGAAATGTCCTTAAATAAAAAAAATTAAAAAAAATAGCCGGAAAGAAAAAGCCCGCTAGGCCCGTATGGCCCATGGGCTCGACCCATTTAGCCCGGGACCATGTGGGCTTAGGCCCGTTGTGGGCCGGTTCCACCCGTTGAGCCCGTAAAGCCCGGGACCGTTTGGCTCGGGACCGCCAAAGACCGGCCCGCCTAAGTTCGGGATCATTTGGCCCGGCCCGTTTAGGCCCCGGCCCGGCCCAGAATACACCCTTAGTCTATAGAGCGCAATTTTCAACAATGTAGATAATTTTCTCAATGTCATAATTTATTCTCTTATAATTGAGAGGTTCATCATTTCAAGATTACAAGAACTCTATGTTTTGTTAGTTATAAAATGATCACCACATTAATTTCTTTTCCCAAATCTTTTATCTATCACATATTACTAATTATACACAGTTATACATATAAAATATGTTGATCATACATATATTATATATCCGCCGAAGCGTCTACTTTTGTTTTGTTCAAGCGGTGGATCGGCAGCTATTTTTAAGTTAATTCTTTGGAATTATGTGCAACGAAGTGAACCAGCAGTCCCCTCTAAGCATGTTGTTTAAAATATATCCACAATTTATAATGTACTTAATATTAACCAATTCATCCAAATTTTGGGACTAAGTATCTTGAATTTTGTATCCTAAATTTTTGAGCTGCTAATTTAGAATATAATTCAAAACTTATAAATTTTTGAAGTGCTAATTTAAATTAAGGATTAAGTGTCCTGAATTTCTGAATTGTTAATTTAAAATTCAGGACATAAGATTCAAATTTCTGTACACAATTTTCAAACTTTAGTAACTGATGTCCTGAAGTTTGAACTTTGAGATTTAAATTTTAGGACATCGTGTTCTGTAGTTTGAGAAAATTAATTAATCTTTAAATATATTGTAAACTGTAAATATATTTCAAACAACATGCTTAAAAGTGGCTACCTAGTGTCATTTCCACACTTGGAATAAAGATTTGGGCTACTTTGAGAATTTTAGACATTTGGGCTTCGACAGCTAAGCGCACTTTGCTTTATTTGGGTCCAGTGCAGGCCCAATTTAGAACCACTATGGCATAAGGCCCATAACTTTAAATCTGAGCTTCAGACTCCCCCAACTTCAGATTGACGTCCCTTTCTATTGCTGCCACACGCCAACTACCTTCTTTCAGTTAAACCAAAAAAAAAATAAAAAAAAAATTGGCACCAATCTTTTCTTTTTCCTTAAAGATAATTTAATTTAAATAGGAAAGTCATTATTTTAAAGAATTTTAGCGTCTCCTCTCTTTTCCTCTTGGAGAGTCACTTTCCTTTAATTTATTAGGAAAGAAGCGGAAATGACTAAAAGTGGATCCATAAATTTGTGTTTATGTGTTTTGTGTTAGAAATAAAAAGTTTAGTGAATTCTTGATAAATTAATTTTATATATTTAATGAATTTCTTTGCATAAAATATAAATTTTGGCTAAATTACTAGGTTTTGCAGAACTCATATCTAAAACTCTACCTCCGTGTAGAAAATGGCTTTAGGACAGAATTATGATCACACTTTTATTTTAACTAACAACATAAAATTATTTCTACAGACCTTCATACTACTTTTATTTCCATTTAATATTATTGTCCAAAAACATTATACGAATTTTACTGAAACTATGCTTCTTTTTAAAATATGGAACGCAGTATGTTTTACTTGAAATAAGATTATTGATTATTTTGCGCTGTTACAGTTGAAATGAAATGGAAATTTATGTACTAACAATTAAATAACAAAATTCAACGAGATGCATATTATTACTGAATTTGAGCACAAGTCCTCTTAATATCAGATCTCAATTATATATATACACTGCATGTCACGACCCGGATTTCCCACCATCGGGATCGTGATAGCGCCTACTTGTGGTAGCTAGGCAAGCCAACTTATTTACCTTTTCATCATTAAATAATTATCTTAACAGTATATAGCATCAATATAAAACATTAATTCTAATGAGAATAATAGCAGAAGTCTGTCTGATAAATACGAATAAAAAACGGAACAATTAAATATATCCTCTACCCAAGATTTGATGTCACATTACTCACGAACTTCTAAGAATAAACTAAATACAAAGATCTGAAAGAAATATAACGGCTGTCTGTCTCGAAATAATGAGGCAACAGTCAAATAAGAAAAGCATAAAGAAGAGACGCCGGGCCTGCGGACGCTTACAAGGCTACCTCAGTCTCGTGATAATGAAATCATGCTCCTGTACTACTGCTGCTGCTCCTTAAAACCTGGACCTGTGCAAAAATGCACAGAAGTGTAGCATCAGCACAACCGACCCCATGTGCTGGTAAGTGTAGCCTAACCCCGGCGAAGTAGTGACGAGGCTAGACTGGACACCACATAAACTTGTGCAATTATAAATATACAACGGAACATCGAATACAAGGCAATTAACAACATGGGAGGGGGAGACATGCTATGGGGAGATATAATGTCAACAGTAATCCCAAATAACAAACTAGAACAACTTAAATTCACAATGAACAAGGAAACAATTCTGAATACAAACACACGGTATCAAAAACTGTTGCGGCGTGCAATCCGCTCCACAAATAGCACTGTTGCGGCGTGCAACCCGACCCATAAAATACCACTTATCAGGTATCGTTGTTGCGGCACGCAACTCGATCCTCACATATTATTGTTGCGGCGTGCAACCCGATCCTCAATATCATTATTGCGGCGTGCAACCCGCTCCTCAATATCATTTAACAGATTGATTTCCCAAACAAAAGTCACAATTAAGAGACATAAAAATAAGCAAATATTTGACAAACATCTCGGCAAGGGAAAAAATCCAACAAGTTCAACCAAACGTCCCGGCAAGGAAATAATTAACAACGCTTTCTTACTTTTCCTCATCTCATAATTCACTCTTCTATTTTAAGCCAACGCTCCAATTAATCAAGTCAAGTCGTATGCCTTCAATATTCGTATCACAGTTCGAGCCAATGCTCCTAAGAATCAATTAATCATTTTACCGTTTACATGTTATTCACAGCATTTAGAAATCCTCCAATAAATACGGAGTTTACAGCCAAGTCATGATAATCACATTATAAGGACTCATGGTCATGCTAGACACCGATGTATAGATACTCGTCACCATGCCAATACATCGTACTCGATCACATAGCAATTAGTAACAAGACTCAACTCTTATTCCCTCAAGTTAGGGTTAAACCAACCACTTACCTCAAAGCCTTAAAATCCACTTAATCCTCAATTATTGTTTTTCCTCAACGAAGGGGGTTCACCGTGCCCCCCTAAATCCGCCCCTAGTAACAAGTTATAATCCACAAAAAAAAAAGTCTTTCATATTTATTATTTAATTTTTTTTAACCATATACATAGGTTATATATTGATTATATATAATTATATATATATATATATATATATATTATATTTACTGATTATTTTTAATTTAATTGGTTGGATGAATGACTTAATTTTTGTATGTACATATATTTTTTCCACCCAAAAAGACAAATCTTACAATTCTAAAGAGCACACATTTCTGAGCAAACATCGGTTATTGCGACTGAAAGGATGAGATCTGAGAGAGATAGTCTCCCACGTGGCACTAGGATGGGACCACCAAAGATGGCAATTTTGGTCATAAAAGTTAAATAAAAGGGCATTCAAGTAATTGCGAAGAAACGGAAAGAAATAGAAAAAGCCAAGATTCGTGGACAGGAATCCACATTGGGATTTGAAAAGGAAAGTGGAAGACTTTGAGATTTTGGCGAGAATTTTTCGCCGCAATAAAGACTTTCAGTTCGTCGGGAGTTTTTTTTGTACGGAAAACCTACCCTTTAGATTCGCTGGCGTTACTTGATACTCTGTACTTTTACAATTTTGCCCTTCTCCTTGAAATTCTATTTTCCTTATATACTCTGAATTATTTACGCAAATTCGTCGATGATTTTCGCTCGTTAATACATAGTCCAAAAAATATTATCGTGTCGTTGGTACGAAAATGAAATTCTAATAGCTGAAGACAAAAGATTCATTTAAGAAAATATGTTTTCGCACTAGTCAATTAAAAATAACTAGCGTTTACCAAGTCAATGAAAAATAGCCACTATTTTGCTGTAACATAGATCGGTCCCGTATAATATACGGGAGTTCGGTGCATTTGTGTACCAACTCCAGCATATTATGCTGGACCGGTATACTTTGCTGACTCCCGTATAATATACGGGAGACCAGAGCACCGATGCTCAAAACTCCAGTATATTATACTGGACATTTATACTTGCTGGAACTCCAGTATATTATGCGGGAGTTCCAACATAATTATACTTGAACTCCCGCATATTATACGGGAGTTCCATCATAGTTATCCTGGAACTCCCGTATAATATGCGGTAGTTCAAGCATACTTATGTTTGAACTCCCGTATAATATGCGGGCGTATTTTCCGGATTTTGAACAGTGTTTTCGTTCAGATTTATCTTTACATGAAAAGTGGCTAAATTTCGATTACTTTTAAAATTGGGCTATTTTTGAATGACCAGTTGTAAATCTGGCTATTTTTAAATTTCTCTCGAAAACATAAGTAAACAGGCTTGTACTTGGGCCGTCTAAGGATAAAGATACATGAACAGTAATTTGATCTCCATCAAAATCAACTACCGAATCTCTAGCAAACTTAACTACTCGACCATATCTCTTGCATAGTGATTATGAGCCAAAAACCGAGTGAATAACGAGTCAGTCATAATTAAAATTTCATGATTGGATAGGTACGACGACTGATCCATTTTAATTGAGAAATTTTCATCAAAATCAAAGTAAAGAATAATTTTTTGTTACTTCAAAAGTTCGGAATAAAATTTTTCGTAAAAAATTATCTAGAAATTTTAAAAATGCTGATAAATGAATTCCAAATTGTTGACTATTACTTATGAAAACTTGTCCTGTAATCTAGTTTGATCTTGCAGTCCAAATAA
Source organism: Nicotiana glauca (assembly GCA_026770625.1). Taxonomy (NCBI): domain Eukaryota; kingdom Viridiplantae; phylum Streptophyta; class Magnoliopsida; order Solanales; family Solanaceae; genus Nicotiana; species Nicotiana glauca. The sequence goes on along the minus strand of MU679979.1, from coordinate 102,832 downwards.
TCTATGTACTCGTAAAGGAGAAGGGCCAATGGGGGCACTTGGGAAAGTCGGGCCGATCGGGTGTCTTCAGTCACGTACAGAAGAAGAAGGAAACGAAGTGAGCGGTCGGGTGCAGGGAAAAGAGTCGAGTCGATCATGCTCGATGATCGGGAGAAGCAACACAAAATCAAAATTTAGCCGTCTCTAAAAAATTAGTATCTTCAAGATAAAATACAATAAAATTATGTTATTCCTTCTAAATTCGCAGTTGCTTCCATGACCATGAATTGAAGATAATCCAATGATTCGTGAATATTGAGCAAATTAGGTTTAAATTAATGACAGCTACAACTAGACATTACCTAACTGTTGATTACGACTTGTCAATTGTTTAGATATTTGGATTATTCTTTTACCCTATTATATACACATATTATATAATGCGTTACACAAGCTTACACGTAGGTTTCTTCATGTGACTGAAACGTGTTTCATGTCCCACTTGAGAGGGATAGAGGTGGGTACGAGTGGCAAACGGGCGGAGCTGGTCGGATATAATTCGGGTTTAAACGGGTAATAAAAACGGATTAATTATTCGATCCGACCCATATTTAATATGGATAAAAAATGGGTTAACCGGCGGAACCCATATTATTCATGACTTCTTGTATATTCACTTCTGTGAGAATTTTTAGCCTCCTTAACTTGAGGAACCCCCAATTTGCGACTTTATAAATGTAAAAGTTAGACTCATTGATTATCTGTTGGTTACACATTGGTTATCCATTTTTTAAATGGATAATATGGTTCTTATTCATATTTGACCCGTTTTTAAAAAATTCATTATCCAACCCATTTTTTAGTGAATAATATGGGTGGTTAACTATTTTCTTTGAACCATTTTGTCACTCCTAGAGGAGGGGTACGTTTCAATTGAGAGATTATTTAACATAAAAAAAAATTCAAAAAATTGTTAATGCACAAAAACAATTTTTTGAGTGACCAACAAAGATTGCAATAGAATGGTAAATATTTTTTTAATCATTAATTAGAAAGCTTGAGTTTGAACTCTGAAATTGAAATTGCCTTTATTAGCGAGTATTTTATCCTTCGTTAATATGTGACTTCCCAGCATAAATTCAAATTTAATCGAGTGTCAAAAAAAATACTTAACACTGGACGGAAAACCACCGACTAGTTTTCCTCCATTCACAAAATACTACAAGTTTTTCGAATAAACAAAAATTGTCCGAACTTGTATTCTCATAATATATTCTGCTAAACTTTTATCTAAAAGTCTTTTAATATATTGATAATATTAATGATGTATTCTCCCGTCACATAAATTGAGATAGAGAAAGTTGAATTAAGGTTATTCCATAGTAGGAGATGTGGTTGAGAAGAGTGAACGAATAGATTTTGTCTGTTTAGTAAAAAGATAGCTGAAGTTCCACGTGAAATGAATAATTTTGGGCAAAAGAGATATGAAAGGAAAACGATAGGTGAATTATTCATATTTCAAGGAAGATACCGACTTGCCCTAACCAAATTTTTTACCTTATTCGTCTAAACAAAAGTACAACTACGTTTGCACAACGAACAAATTATCAACAGTTTCGTCTGCCTCTTCCCCTACTAGCTGTCCGTCAAATAAATTAATTTTAAAGTAAAAATAATATCACCAAATCTTATTCTTTAAGACATAAATATGTGTAGAACCGTAGATAATATATACGTCTTGTATTTATTAGTTGGTGTAAAATTTGTGTTTTATTTAGGAATCGTTTGGCTGAAAAACACTTTATCCAGAGATTAATTACCCCGAAATTAGTTATGCCGAGATCGTTATCCTACCCTCCTATAGAGATAAAAATAGCACTCAATCTTGGGATAATTAATCCCGAAATTAGTTATATCACGATTTTATCCCAAACATACGTGGAATAAACTCATCTCAAATTTAATCCCCGAAATTAATTATCTCTTATCTCTTATACCAAACGAGCCTAGAATTACCACGGTGGTCCAGTATAAATATATTAGTACGATTTAACTTATGGTTTCTTTTGCATTATAGTTTTAGAAAAAAAGAATTGTAAAGTTCATGCCACAAATCTCATGAATGTAACTAATGCACTGGTTAGCTTGGTACTGAATTTAATATATTCATTAAAAGTTTTTTTTAATCAAATATTGTGGTTATCTACCGAGCTTAATTTACTTAAACACTTTCAAAACTCGCAACATAATTATTCCATAGAAATTTTTTATTTTTATATTTGTGTGGTTGGAGTTAAAAGACGAAAAGGAGAAAAGGCAGAAGTATAGAATAGAAACTAGCCAAACAAACTTTCCAATTTAGAAACTGAAAAATAATGAAGGCTATTGGTTTTTTGGGCTTGGATTGATAAGACAAGTCAGTCCAGTAGTTTCTTTTTTTCCACAGAAAATTTTAAAAATAAAAAAGAGGAATATTTCAACAATGACACAATAAAATGTTAGGAGGTCGTGGCCTTTGATCACGAGTACTGTTACGCGGCGCCTTCCTGAGATTCCTTGTAAGGTCGACGTAAGGTTAAGCAACTGATGTCAGTGCAGTTACTGTCCGCCAACTGAGGTCCCCTCCGTACGCTAGACTAGATTGTCAGTGTCGTACGGGAAAATCAATGTTAAGAGCAATTGAGAGAAAAAAAATGAGAAGTGAGAATAAAGAAAGCTTGATTGCATAAATGAAAGCTATTACAGAAAAGTAACGCAGTGTCAAGGGGGAGAGACACCAGTACAGAGAATTGTTTAATTTGCTTGCTAAAAAGTTTGATTGCTTGATCCCCCCTAATAATGCTTAAAAAAATAAACCAAAGCTACAAGACTAGAACATAATGGAAGTACATGAAATAAAACTACTCTATATTTACAATGAAAAGGACTTAGTTTTCTACAAGGCAGAAAACAGGTCTGTTGGCAGCAACTTTTTCTTTCGCATCACGGTCTGCGCGCGGGGCACTATTTGGAGTTCGCCTGCAGCTGGCCACTAGGAAGGCATCAGCATCTGCGCCTGCGACATTGTCTGTGCGCGCGGCGTTGTTGGCATTTGCTAGCCGCTGGGTGCTGGTACGGGCTATCGGTGGGGAGACAGAAGCACATGCGCACTTGTCACTTGGCACTGCCAAGATTACGGGGCCGACCATGGTGCTGGGCGTTGGGAGGCTTGCCAGGACGCCATGGGGTGCATCCAAGGGGTCATTGGGCATGGCTGGAAAGCCGCCCATGACATTCTACCCCACTTGAGTTGGCGACGTCCTTGGAGCCTTACCTGCAAGATGATGATTGATCAGGTTCTTGTTGGTTGTGAGGTTCGTTCCCCTATGTCTTGTGAGTTGGATTTGTGAATGATGTTCCATGTCTTTCCGAAGAGATCTTAGGCGACTGACATGGAAGGCTGGATGGATCTTCCACCAGGATAGGATGGCAACCTGGTATGTGGCTTTCCCAATGCGTCTTTCAATGGAAAATGGCCCAATGTGTTTTGCAGTAGGCGAGGGTCATGGGTCCTCTCTGCGAACAAGTACTGCCTAGGGATGTTTAGTATCACTTTGTCCCCCGCTTGGTGTTGAACAAAGCAAAGATTCTGATCACCGAACCTTTTTGCCTGCTATTGGGATTTGACGAGATAGCTCCGCACTATCTCCAAATTGCACTTCCATTCCCTTGAGAAGTTGGCAGCTCAAGGAGATTTTGGCATGGTTGATGCATTCACCATTAGCGGGAGAAGCGGTTGCTGTCCGAAAATAATTTCAAAAGCGCTTTTGTTTGTACTGGAGCTCTTTTGAGAATTGAAACACAGTTGAGCAGCATCCAAAAGATTCACCCAATGTTGTTGTGATTCGGTTCCAAAGTGATGAAGATATTCCTCCAGCATGTCATATCTCTGTCTCGTCTGGTCATCTGATCGTGGATGGCAGTTTGAGTTGTGACTCAATTTTGACCCGAAGCACTTAAAGAAATAGGTCCGGAAGTTGCTAGTGACGCGTGAGCCGCGACCACTAACGATGTCTTTGGGCAGGCTCCAATATTTGGCAAAGTGTGAGAGGAAGAGTCGAGTTGTATATTCTTTTGATATGTTTTATGGGGATGCTATGAAGGTTGCATAATTGTAAAACCGATCTATTACAACCAAGATGGATGCGAGGTTTCCGACTTTGGGCAATCCTGTGATGAAGTAAAGGGAAATAATTTCCCAAGGTTTTTCTGGGGCATATAGTGGCTCCAAAAGTCCCATTTGTGATGAGCGGTATGACTTGTCCTTTTGGTCTGCTTGATGAGTCTCCCCACATTGAGGAGCATCATCAGTCATCTGAGGTCGATAATATGACTTCTGATTCTTATTGCAAAGGGTAGCTAGAACCATAGGTTCATGTCTTCTGACTCCCTTCTTCAACTGCATGGCCGAGATGTTTTCAGCGGCCATCTGTATGGGCATGCATGGTATGATGCGGGGCTTGGCCCCATTTTCTCCCATCATCAGGAACATGTTGGCATATGGTACGGGTATGGTATTGGTTTACCTCAGGAATTCCAACCCCACTATGAGTTCGAAGTCATCTATGATTGCGACGCGTAGGTTGAATCTTCCTTCATAAGGTCCAAGTTTCATGGGCACTTCTTTGGCTATTCCACCCACTGGTTGGGGTGGTGAGTTGATAGCCTTGATATGACCCTTACTCTTTTGTACCACTATACCAAGGCGCTTCACCTGAGTCGAGGCTAAGTAGTTATGTGTAGCACCTGTGTCGATCATTGCCCGAATGGGTTTGCCGTTGACTTTCATTTCGACGAACATTAAGGTCCTCTCTAGGGTAGGAGGAGGCTTCTGATCCGCTTTCTTTTTTCCTTTATTGGCGATTGGGGATGAGTCCTTCTTAGGGATACCAATACTGGTTCCCGCTAAGGTATCAGGAATGGAACCAACAATTGAATTGAAGGCACCTACTTGTTCTGCTTCATCTGAGTCATCATTTGACTCATCTTCAACAGTCTGATGAGCGTTGATTTGTATCTGTGGGCATTCATTATTCCAATGTGGCCCGCTACAATGGCGGCATTCTGAAGGGGGTTTCCTCTCCTGATTATTGTTGACGGATACAGCGTTGTTGCTGCTTGAGGAAAGAGCCTTGCATCTGGTTGCACTTCGATCTCCCCCATTTCTGCTAGGGCCACCATTGCTAGGTTGGCTCCCGTTGTTACCCCCTCGGACAGACGGCTGAGGCCTATCCTTCTGATTTCCATGTGATAATCCCCTAGGCATTCAGCAACTTGGATTGCCTTGGGGATGGTATCTACCCTTTGTCTTTGTAGCTCCATACGGGCATGCGGTCTCAAACCTTCCAGGAATGTGAATAGCTTGTATTTATCACCCATATCCCGTATGTTTGGCATGAGCGCGTAGAATTCTCGCACGTAATCCCGCACTGACCTGGTCTGGCGGAGCTCCCGTAGCTTTCTCCGTGCATTGTACTCCACGTTTTAGGGGAAGAAATGCAGGTGTATAGCTGGCTTCAGTTCATCCCATGTTTTAAGAGTATCTTCCTTATCATTGATGGCTTCGTATTTCACTCGCCACTAGAGCTTAGCGTCACTCTGAAGATACATGGCAGCAGTTGCTACCTTTTTGTCTTCTTCTAACTCACCCACGACATCAAAGTACTGTTTGATGTCGAAGATGAAGTATTCCACTTCTTTAGCATCCCGAGATCCGTCGTATGGTTTGGCTTCGAAATTTTCAGCTTTTGTGGCACAGGGGCGAGGTTCACAACACCCGTGATCTAATTTTTGCCTCCTCGAAGTAGGGTTTGTAAAGCAGCATTGACAACGTTGAGTTGTCCTGTCAAGTGGTCTATGGTTTGCTGCATGGCAGTCACTCTGTCTGCCTTTTGTTCACAATGAGCTAAATCCTTGGCGCGCTCCTGTTGGATGTCCTCTAATTTTCCATAAATTTTGGCTTCCTCTGTGGCTGCCGTTTGCCGGTCTCCTTCAGAGTCACGCAGATGTTTGCTACGTCAACATTGGCCTGGAGCATTCTACGGTCCAGGTCGTCCAACCTTTGCTACTAGGATGGTTCTTAGTTCAGGCACCGTATCCATGTCGAGTCGTAATACGTCAACCGTCTCTTCGAGGGCCACAATGCGGTCCACATGATTCACCATGGTTAGAAATGGTGGTAATGGCAATATGTTCTCTCATTCGATGTCGAGCCTAGACTCTGATACCAACTGTTATGCAACGCCTTCATAATATTCCTTGGAAAGGCAACGTAAGGCTAAGCAACTGATGTTAGTGCAATTATTGTCCGCCAACTGAGGTCCCCTCCGTACGCTAGACTAGATTGCCAGTGTCGTATGGGAAAACCAATGTCAAGAGTAATTCAGAGAACATAAATGAGAATTGAGAATGAAAGAAAGCTTGATTGCATTAATGAAAGGTATAACAGAAAAGCAACGCGTGTCGAGGGGGAGAGACACTAGTACGGAAAATTGTTTGCTTGCTAGAAAGTTTGATTGCTATTCCCCCACATAATGCTTTAAAAAAAATCAAAGCTACAAGACTAGACTTAACTAAGCTAGAGAAACATAATAGAAGTACATGAAATAAAACTACTCTATATTTACATTGAAAAGGACTTAGTTTTCTATAAGGCAGAAAACAGGTCTGTTGGCAGCAACATTGTCTTTCGTAGCAGGTTTTGCGCACGCGGTGCTGTTGGCGCGGGGGGAACTATTTGGAGTCCGCGCCGCTGGCAAGGCATCAGGATATACGTGTGCGGCATTATTTGTGCACACATTTTTTTTTTGGCATCATCATGAACTGGGCGCCCGACATTGTCTTTGCACGGTGCTGTTGGCATATCTCAGCCGCTGGGCGCTGGCGTAGGCTATCGGTGGGGCGATTGAGGCACATATGCACTTCTCACTTGGTGCTGCCGAGACTACGAGGCCGACAATGGCGCTGGGCATTGGGAGGCTTGCCAGGACGCCATGTGGTGCGTCCAAGGGGTCATGGGGCGTGGATGGAAAGCCACCCATGACATTAATTACGTAGTTCAGTGGTAATTGATAATGTTGAGATTTCAGATATGAATCGAGCTTTGCATCTCCTCTAATGGAGGATTCAGAATCCTCTAGAAGGAGCTCTTAGAGAGAGAAGAAGAGCTGCTGAGAATCTGTTAAGTTGTAAAATGAAAACTATATTCAATGTATTGGATATTGTTCAATATATACATGTGACATTCACTAACTAAATTCCACTACCTGATTGATTTGTATACTAACATTAACTAATGTTGACTCAGCACAATTATAAGAAAATAAATATAGGTTTTAGTCTTAATATCCCCCCTCAAGTTGGATGTGAGAAATCACACCCAACTTGCCAAGAACAGAGCAATGCTTGATCCCAGTGAGAGCTTTGGTAAGCACATCTGCAAGCTGCTGGCCAGTATTGATGTGGTGCAAAGAAATGAGAGAGTCCTTCCTGAAGGTTGGTACGCATGAAATGGCAATCTACTTCAATGTGCTTAGTTCTTTCATAAAACACAGGGTTCCTAGCAATGTGCAGAGCAGAGAGGCTATCACAGTGCACAGGTATTGGTAAACAAATTGGTAAAGTGAGTTCTTCAAGCAATCTTGATAGACAAACAAGTTCACCAACAACTTTTCTAAGGGCTCTGTATTCTGCTTCTACTGAAGACAGGGGTATGGTTTCCTGTTTCTTGGACTTCCAACTGATGGGCTGCCACCTAAGTGTTGAAAATTTTTTCCTGTATATTTTTATGTGTAAAATACTTTCAAAATAGCATATATAAGCATGTCCCAATGTTTTATTATTTTTTCTTAATTTTTAAAGGATTCTTAACCAATTTATTCCCTTATTTTATTTATAAAAACCCAATAAATATTCCCAAAATAATCATTTTTGGTAATTCATTTGTTGGACTCTTATAATACAAAAATATAGTCAAGATAATTTTTTTCATATTTTTATAAATTTATTTAGTATTTTTAAAGTTAAATTGTATATAATTTCAGTATTGGCCTCTTTTAGATTTAATTGCGTTTATATTTACAAAAATTAAGTACAGTATTTTCAAATTGATAATTATACATTACAAATCATTTTAGTACCTTTAATTTATTTCTAGGAATTAATTTACTATTTTTATAAAATAAAAAGGGAAAATGGGCTATTTAAAATCTAGCCCAATTATATTTCAATTATGGCCTGAATTGAACCCCAATTTGAAGCCCAATTATCACGACCCAATTCCCATTCAAACCGACCCACAACCCATTAAACTAACCCATACCCGGATCCCCCACCTAACCTTTTAAATCCCAGCCGTTGATCATTTAGATCAACGGCCATCGATTGCCCTTACCTAATTAAGCCCAAACGACCCCACAAACCCTATCATTCATCACAACACGCAGCCTCTGAATTCCCCTTGTCTCTCAAATCCTCTCTACACCACCTTCAAACCCTAGCCGCCGCCACCCCACTTCTCCATAATCTATGGCCTCCTGTGGTCATTTGAAACCTTATGTCGGCCTTTCATGGCTTCTTTGTGTTTGTTGTTATGTTTTCAAGGCCCGACCATGAAGAAATTTTATCCAGCCTTTGCTCGATGTTAGTTCATGGCTGTTCTCCGGTCATCTGTGGCGCTTCTCCGGCCAGCTATGACCATTCGAGTCTGATCTTTGACTCTTTTGGTTAGATTGAGGGTTTTCAAGGCCTTCTTGTTGTTTTTGGGTTCTTCTGAAACCCTAAGCTCTAAGGTTCTTTCAATTTTGTTTAGATCTGCTTCAAGACTATGTTTGCTTTAAACTACTAAGCATGTTTCTCGAAGTTCTTTCAAAACCGTGCTTTCAAAAACTCTTTATCTTTTCAATTAGGGTTTTCTGGTTAAGTTATTTCGAAACCTTCTCTGATTCTTGACATGTTCTGATATGTTTGCTCATATTTATTCCCCTCTCTGAGTTTGCATGATACAAAACCCAATGTTTTCTGAGTTTTCCTAGTCCATTTGTACATATTTGTTTGATTACATGTTTATTATCTTTAGGTTCGATTGGTGTTGAAAACCCTAATTTTGGTGTTTATTCGAGTTCTTGGGGACTAATTATTTGTTTGGATTACTTGTTCGTCATCTCTAGACTCGATGGGTTTCAAAAACCCTAATTCTTTGGGGTCAACTCGAGTTTCTAAAAATGCTTGTGCAATTCATCTGTTTGAAGTTGCTCGACTTGATTTGAAATCCTTTTTGTTTCAGCATTTGTTTCTTTATGTGATTTTGGTTTCATGCTATCATGGAAAATTGACTACTTTTTCAAAAGTGTCTTTTACTTGGCCCTTTGCGTGCTTAAGATATTCTCTCTTCTCTCTACTGACTTTGGGTTTGTTATTGCATGCGTCTTCTCTTTGCCATAGTCTGGCCTCGCATGCCTAAGGTTTATGCACTCCATTTATATGCTAAATTTCCCTCTTGAATGATCTTCAACTCTGGACTGATTTCAAACCTTTCTTTATGAAATTCTGATTGCACTCGTCTGTTAAGTTTAATTGATTCCTTTCCTTGTTTTGTCTTACTGAATCCCTTCCGAAAATTAGTACATTCTTGTACTTAGACTTAATTACTTAGTCAATGTTTTACTACTCCTTTTATGGCAATGACCAGTATGCCTATAAATTGATTTCTTTCCTTATTTTTGAGTCTGTCACTGCCCGTTAAGAAAGTCATCCCTTAATTAAACGCAATCATGTGTGTAATTGATTCCGAATAGTAATTATTTCCATATTTGTGGCTTATTACCTCTATTTTACTCGTTTTCAAAAAGCTAAAAAGCCATGTACTTCTCTTCTTTCAAGGACACGAACAGACTTTCGCTTTGAACACGCACTTACACTCAAAAACTCTCTCTTGCTTTACTACTACTTGTGCTACTGCCTGCTGAAAGCCAAGGCTATACTTGAAGTCCTACTTTTTTTTTTTCTTACTGCATTTTTCTTCTCTGACCGGTATGTCCTAACTAAGTTTTCAGCATCAACAACAATGCGTTTCTTTACTATTTCTTTCATTCTTGTTTGTCTTCTATTTGCATTGAACTAATTTCCATCATCAAGCATGTTGTATTCTACCTTTTATGTTCTAAACTAATGGTTTTGTTATTTACTTATCATGGCTTGTTAGCCTTAAATCCCCACCCCCTAATGTGTTTGGTATTTATGTTTTGTATGGGACATGGCATCATTGATCATTGTTGCCCATGACCCAAGCTTGATCCTCCTGGGATTATAACCTCTATGTTTTCTCTAGTTGTTCTGGTGAGCTTATAGGCATGCCACCATCTTCTATTGTTGTGCATGCCCCATGCTGTCCCTTGCCTCAGTATATAGGTTCTTTACTATGAACTCCCAACCCCTGCTTCCCTTAGTATGAAGTTATGAACTCTATAATTATTCCCCTACCACACTTTGCACTTCTCCTTTCCCCCTCAGTTTTAAAACTCTATTCCTGCACTTCTACTACCTTCTTAGATTTAAGTTCTACCTCTCTTATGTGAGCCTTGCCATGGGACCCATGAGCTCCCTCTAAACTTGGACACATAAGGGCTGGCATTTCCACACTGTACTTATCTCTATTCTGATTGTGCAACTTGGGTGTGAGCACTGCTCGGGTCCCTCTTGAGGCCCTTAGGGAACTTTGACACACTCAAGTCTGAGAAAGGTCTGGAATTAATGGCATTTGAAGTGGTTTAGTCCATAACTCAGAAAGGAAGTCAGGAATCTGGCCTCCTCTGATTGTAATTTCTTTTTTTATGTAATTCATTACTGGGTCTGTAATAATTTCTGTAATAAACAGTGGGGTTGGCTAGTGAAAAATGTTGGGAATTATGCATGCTGGAGGGTAGAAATCATGTCTATAGGATTTAAAATTATGCATGTTTAATTCTACAATTTAGATATCATGTCTATAAGAGACAGCATGTTTAATTCTGCAATTTAGAAATCATGCCTATAGGAACTAAAAATGGCCACAATAGAAAACATGTTCAAATCTGCATTTTAAATGCCATGTTCTTAGGATCTAAATGGCTAAAATTGGATATCATGTCCATAAGGTTAAAATCAATCCCCCTTTGTAGAAATCACGCCTATAGGGATAAAAAGAAATTAGCAATACTAGATATCTTGCCTATAGGGTCTTGAATCATTAAAAAATTAGTTCGACCTGAATCAGTTTTCCCTTCTATTTTTACGCGGTTTAGAAGGCATGCCTATAAGATTTCCAAAATCGTTCATTTAAAAATTTCACTGCTTTGCTATACCTCTGAATCAATAATAGACATCTTGTTCATAGGATTGTGCTCAAACACCTAGGCAAGCCTTAGGTGATAACATCCTTAAAAACTAATTTTGCCTTGTTAATTAATGACTAACGCAACCAGCAGGCAAGCCTGATTCGGACTTCCTATCTGATTCATGTATTAAACTAGTCTGCCTCACCAATTAAACTCCCCTCGTCCTTAGCATTTTTAATCAGACCTAAAAAATATATGCAAGTCATGTTATTTATATGTTTGTGTTGAGAAGGTATATCTGAACCTTTGTCTATTTACATGCTTCCCCTTTATATGCCATATTGTATGTTTTGTATGTCGCCATAGATTTTTTACCTTTTGAAACCAAAATCAGCCCAATATCCCTCCCTTTTAGGAATAGTAGTCCTAAGTGTCTCCGTGACTGATAGGAATGGGACGGGTAATAGCATGCAATAGTGGTCAAGACCAATCCGTGCTTTAGCACCTTAAATGGGGTGGGAATGGGTAGATATGGATATGATAATCGGTGCGCTAATACCATGTGTAGCTCCTCTCTCGAGGAGTGATTACCGGGTATTGCATTGATGTGATCCATATTATAAATAAACCTAGGACCCCTTTTCTTTATTGCCTTTTTTTTAAGCATTGTAACTCCTTGTTTAAAATCAGCTCATTAATTGCTCTTTCAAACTTTGTTTACTTTCAAACCATTGTGTATTAAAATCCCCTCTTGTTTGAGCCTTATCTGTCTATATGTTAATTACGCCCCAAATTCACAATAAGTTGTCTGGCTGGGAACCACATTAGTGGATCCTGAGGAGTGCCTAACACCTTCCCCTTAGGATAATTTCAAGTCCTTACCCTATCTCTGGTTATCAAATAAACTTAGAAATGAATCTTGAAGGTATCCTAATGCACCATAAATCATTAGGTGGCAACCCCTTTCCCAAAAGGAACGAGTTGTCCTATACCAAATGTCATAAACCTGATTTCGCGAGAAAAAGGGGGCGCAACAGCATGGCGACTCTGTTGGGGATTGATCTAGGCTTTTACAGTCTCAGACTGTTATTATGAATTTATATCTCTTTATGTGCAATAACTTGTTTAATTCCTTCAAGCATTCAATTCCCTTTTCAATTGCAAAACTGACTTGTCTTTTTTGTTTCTTTCATTTATTACAGCTTTAAATTATTAAATTGTTGCATTTACTGCTTTCTTAACGTGCGAATATGTGACAACGTGCTTTTAATTATTACATAATCATGCTCAATATCATATTCCATAGCAACGCTTATAATGATTGGTTGCGCTCTTCCTATATTATCACCCCCTAAATCTGGAAAAGGCATATTTGCGGTAAAACCAGTCGATCAACGGTCTAGTCTACGGTTCCGTGCCTTTACTTTTTGAGTTGTCCACTCAAGGGTACCGGTATAATACCCCATATAAACCTTACTTTGTTTAAACTATGCATGCATTACGGTCAAACCTAGCCGGGTCAGTTATGTTGTCCGCATAATGACTCTTTAAGATAGCCTTGTCCAAAGTCCACTGGGTTTCCCTAAACCTAAGCGGACACTACCATGTTCTGTGCACTTATTTGGAGAACTAAATGCTTCATGCTAATTTTTGGTATTAAATAGCCAAGTCCGATGGGGGTAAGGGCCTAACCTTATTTGTCTTGCAGAAATATGAGGCACGGAGTCCCTAGATTCGGCATGGCCAGCAACATCCACCCAAAACTACTAAACTGGTGGAAAGATCTTCACTCTAGTGATCAAACTCTTGTCCAAAAATATTTGGGAAACCTACCTTCTCTCCTGGAAATCCAACCTAACAACAAGATCATCGAAGCTGCTACTTTGTTCTGGGATTGTGAGAGGGATATATACCGCTTCGGAGACATTGAAATGACACCCTTGCTAGAGGAGATAGGAGGATTGGCCGGTATAATGTGGAAAACTCCAGGTTTGTTGATGCTTGAGAACTGCAAAGGCAGGAGCTTCCTCAAAATGATGGGTCTAAAGAAGAATCCAGAACTGACATGTTTGAAAGAATCCTATATCCCCTTTGACTATTTGTATGAGAGTTACGGTCACAACAAATCCTACCATACCTATCCTGATGAGTTTGCCATCATATTATTAGGGCACATTCATCGAAGGGTCTTTGTATTCATGTTTTGTTTCCTGGGGTTGATCGTGTTTCCAATGAAGAAAACAAGGATCCACACCAGACTTGCTATGGTAACTAAGACCTTAATGGAAGGAATTGGCAGGCAACCATTCAGTATTGTGCCCATGATCATTGCGAAGATATACCGAGCCCTAGAAAAGTGTCAACAGGGAGCCAAACACTTCGAAGACTGCAATTTGCTACTTCAACTTTGGCTCCTATAGCATCTCCAAAAGGGTGTATATCGACAAGAGATTCAACGAAGGGACTGGAATGATCATATCGCTTTCCATCATTCGAAGCGATTGAACTACATGCCCAATATGTTCGCCCAACCAGAGAATTCCAGAGAATGGGTCGAACTCTTCGAAAATCTGACTGAGGACCAAGTACAATGGATGTTCGAATGGTTTCCGACCGAGGAGTTCATTGCCCTATCCAGAGATGCACCTTTCTTGATATTAATCGGTCTGGGAGGAACATACCATTACGTCCTTCTCCGATTATGAGGCAAGCTGGTAGGAAGCAGGTTGTACCTAGGGTCGACAAAATAAGTCATTTACGGTCCGATTTCCAGGATGATGATAGTCCTTACAAGTTCCATGATCAGCATATGTGGCACTGTAAGATCGTCATGGGAAGAGATAACATCGAGCCAGACAGATACCACATTGGTTGCAGTCCCTACTATTCAGGCTGGTTGGAGGATAATCATAATGGTCTAGGCCAGCCTAGGTTTGTTCGAGGTCACAGAATCATAGATGAGAAGGTCGAGGCACAGGTCAAATACAACCAATTGCGCAAGAGGATTCAGGAGTGCGAAAGCGAGCACCGTGAGATACAAGAAACCAATCAGAAGTTAATTGAGGAATGGAAGGACATGGCTATCAGTGCCAACAAATGACTGGGATACTTGGAACGAGGCATAGTGGAGTTGGAGAAGAAGTTTCTCAAGAGGGTCGAGGATTTCCAAAATGCTAAAGGAACCGAAGGCGGACACTTAGACAGGGCGTACCTATTGCTGGGACTTCGTGAGTTGGGAAAGTTGTTCGATGGAGCCTGGGATGCCGAATCTGGGGAAAGTCCTTCTAGGACCAAGTAGATAGGAGTCTTTCCTTTTACTTTATGTAATAAGGCCAATAGCCATTAGTGAATTTTATTTCTTGCTTATTTATTGTCGTTTTGGGATTCATCTATTTGTTATCAATAAAATGAGGCATTTAGCATTCTAAGTTCTCCAAATCAACTTGTCGCTAGGCCTACCTAGGGCGCAACAAAGCTCCCAAATTAGGACGCGCTTTATATTACCACACTATGTGTTTAAATATTGCATTATTTTTTTTTATGATCCTTACTAACTTGGTTACCCTTTTGTTTTATTTTTGTTTTGTTATTCCCCTCCCCAAAGGTTAGTTCGAGCACTTTGGCAACATCATCCTATTCTACAAGATCCAAGGTCCCACCACCCACTCCTCCTCTTAGTCATGTCAAAAATAAGAACAAAGGAAAGATGGAAGATTTGAACAACGCCAGAAAGGAGAACTCAACTGAACGGGTAGATGTCACTCATGGTCATGGTACTCAGGTTTCCAAGGAAAATGCATCTCAACTCGAGCAAAAACTATTGAAATTCCAAGAAGAACTTGATCAGGTTCGGAATTTGGCAAGTCTGTCATTTTCCCTTACTACTCAAGATATCAATTTTCCAAATGCTCAGAGCCCTACACCCCCACAAAAAATCCCAAAGCAACATAGCTATCCCGCTCCTCACCATCACTGCAACACTTGCCATACCTCAAACAATACCGCACTGCTCATCCCAGAACCCCTAAACTCCACAAATGACCACTTCCACACCCACCATAATACCCCCATCTACATGGGGACTATTCCACACTCCACCCAGCCTGTATCTTGCACCCCTGAGTCTGAGGAGAAGGATTCACTCATCAGGAATTTGGCTGAAGAGCTTAAGAAATTGACTAGCCGAATCCAAGGCGTCGAGGGAAGTAAAGGTATTGAAGGTGTGAGCACGTGATTTTCGCCATATATGAATTACTCCCAGAAATTCAAAAAAAATGTTTTCTTTCATTATTTTGCAATTTTGTGGATTTTTGTGACATTTTGTGTTAATTGTTTGCATTTTTTGTGTGTGCATTTAATTAATGAAAAAATATAAAAAATATACTTGACACTTGCATTTAGGGTTTAATTTCATATTTTAGGATTAATTGAATTAATTTATAAAGAAGAAAACAACAAAAATAATTCTTTTGCATTTATACTTGTAATTTGTATTAGTTTGCATTTAAATTAGGAGTTAGTGTAGTTGGAAATTGAGTAATATAATTCTAGAAGTCGATTTGACTTTTTATTTGCTGATTTGGCATTTAATAAAAATCAGAAAAAATATAAATAATGAAAACAAATACAAAAAGAAAAAGAAAAAAATAATAAAAAGAATAGAATTGAAGGAAAGGGAGCACGCCATCATTTTGAGCCAATGTCTGGTCACATTTCGAGCCCAAAACCCGTTACATTTTTTCCCAATCCAATTAAATTACCCGGTCCAGATGCCCATGCCCTTGAGGCGAATGAAACGACGTAGTATAGGAAGCATACTACGTCGTTCTGAGTTATAAATGCCAAATCAAATCTAGGCCATCTATCCATTCTCATCCAACAGCCATGGTTCCATCTCGAGTATTAAATATAAGTGTCCAAACTCTTTAGTAACCCTAGAGACCAAACGTTATCCTCATCGTACCCCCTACCCCTCTCTGTCCCCACCGGCTCCGCCCTAACTCCGCCGCCGAAAATCGTCCACGGCGGCGAAGAACAACCAAACTTGCCCAAATTCAAACCACCCCCACCCGTTCCTCCATCGACTTTCTCCGAATCTCACTCAAACGCCTCAAAAATGCCAAACCCTAGCTCTGCCACCGCCATGCACGGCGGCGCCGCCCCCAAATCTCTTCAAAATAACACCCTGGGTTATCTTAGTTCCCCTCTTCTCAAATCCCTGTTTGTCCTTGCTCAAATCCTTCTCCAATGCCTTGAATTTCAATTTTAAAAAGGGGCAGAACCCTAGAAGTCCAATTGTTCGAGTTTCTCCCAGCTTCCTTAGGCCCAAGTTTGGTTTGAGATGCGAAATAATGTGTTCGTTTGTTCTTGGCAAAGAACAAACGTTCACATCATTCCGGGCTTCAAATCGGAATCCTGTGTGACTTAATCTTCTACAATGTGAGTTTTTCTGCTCCTTGTTGGTTTAACTTGATCTTTT
>MU679979.1:75312-85821 GCA_026770625.1 Nicotiana glauca | reverse complement strand
CCCCCCCCCCCTCATGCCTTGAATTTCAATTTTAAAAAGGGGCAGAACCCTAGAAGTCCAATTGTTCGAGTATTTCCCAGCTTCCTTAGGCCCAAGTTTTGTTTGAGACGCAAAATAATGTGTTCGTTTGTTCTTGGAAAAGAACAAATGTTCACATCATTCTTGGCTTCAAATCGGAATCCTGTGTGACTCAATCTTCTACAATGTGAGTTTTTATGTTCCTTGTTGGTTTAACTTGATCTTTTTTTACGTTCATTTCTGTTAGTTTGAATGCTCAGGTGTTAGTTTAATTTTTGATTAGTTTAAGCATTTAATTGTTGGATTTTCTGTTAACTTTTACTTTGATTTTTGATTTGTTGGTCTTTAGTAATAATTAGTGCATTGGTTAATATTGGTTGTGATTTGAGTCTCTTAAAATTAGGGTTAATCATGTTTACTTTCACTGTTTTGCTTAAATTTTTTCTAATGTTTGTTCTGTTAGTTTAAGTTTGAGTTTCAAATCAGTAGTCTGTTCAGTAATTGTTTAAGTACATTTGATGTGTGATTTTGATTAGTAATTGTTCTTTAAGTTCAGTGTTGATCTTTAAATAATTGTTAGGCTTAGTTCAGTTGATTGGATATAGCTGAACAACTTAGTCTTTAATTAACTATAGTTAGATTTTAACTAGGGTAAACGGGGCTGGGGTTTAGTTGAGATAAGGTTAGTAATTTTAGGGGGTAATCAGGAGTAGTTTAGGCACTTAAAATGGGTTAGTTTGTTAAGGCTAGGTAATTTCATAACTCAAGTAAGGGTAATACAGGTATTCCATAGGTAGAAAAACACCCTTGATCCTTCTAGAAGGGGTCTTAGTGTAAGTTTCAGGGCTTTTAGAGCAGTAACTTGAGATACAAGTCAAAACTTTAGGACTAGTAAGTAAATTCTGAAATAAAAAAGGGGGGAAAATGAGTGAAAACTTTCAGAACTTTCTGTCCTTATTCTTGCCTATAAAAGGCAGGCCTAGTGCCTTGATAAATAAGTTTGGAGCCTCAAAATTCCCCCCTAAAAAACATTCTCCAAGCTTCCTAGATCTGAAATTCAAATTTCAAATCCAAACTCCCTTAGATCTTAGTCTTCTGAAATTTTCAGAAAAACAACAGAAAATCAAAAAGAAAAATTACTGTTACATTGATCATTTGGGATCAGAAATAGCTCGAATTTCTCTGTTTTATGTTCTATGTTCGAGAGTTAAAGCATTTGCAAGTAGTTTGGGGTTTATTCAAGATATTATTGGGTGTTTTTAGTGCTGAGGGTTTTCTAGAACTCCTGGCTCAGTTTCAAGTCTATTTGGGTCTATTCAAGTCGCCTATAGTTGATTTCTTGGTTCTATCTTACTTTGAACACTTCCTGGATTATCGTGTTCATTACTGGGCTGTCATCTGATCCCTGCTTGTTACTGTTGCTGATATTTCTTCCTTCTGTTGTGATGTAAATACCAGGTACACTTTCATTGTCCCTAATGATCTGGAAGTTTGACTCAAGTGTATGAACAACCTGTGGAATCAATGATGAAGAATTGCTTATTATTCACCTGATTTTACTTAGAATTGTTGTTAGTTGTTAATATTTAGCTTAGTTATTCATGTTTAGTTGTAACTAGACCAACTGTTTGGACTGGTTTGATCTATATGGGACTGTACTGGACTAAAAATTGATTTGGTATTAGCTGGACTGTTAATTGTTAGGTCTCGGATGCATGAGAGCTTTTTGAGTTGAGTAATAGTTATAACTAGTTTCATGTTAGGTTAATGGAATAGTTTGAGTTAGCTTGATTTCCTATCAATTGTTTCATAAATCTGTTTGAAAAGTAAGTCAACCATGAGATGAACCTTTGGTAGTTGTTTTCACTTTAATCTGTAATCAAATAAGATTGTTTTAGGGTCTGTTTTCAACTGTGTTGAACTTCCATGGAGTAAAATAAGGCTGCGTTTTGAGTGCTTCATTTCATGTCTATTCTGATAATTGGAAATTAAAAGAGAAAGCCTGATTTTACAAATAAAGGTTCCTGCACGTTTCAGTTAGGTCTAGGATCACAAAATTAACACATTAATCATAACAGGTGGCCTGGGTGATCAGTTTTAGATTGGTGTATTCTGGAACTACTTTGTTAGTAATATGATTTCAACACTGCCTTGCCTTAAAATCAGAATGTCTAATTAATGATGGGCAAATTTGGAAGCAATCCCATGGCCTGCCCGGCTTCAGGGATTCGATCCCTCGATCTCTCCTGCGCAGCCTGGTCTGCCTTGTCTGATTTGGGCTGGTCTCAGGCCCAATATCTGTGTTTATTGGGAATCCTTGTCCGACGTGCATGCATCATATGGCTTGGGCTCATTGGGCCCAAGACTGAAATGGCAACTGGTCTGTTAGTATTTTAATGGTAGGATGTGGGCTTTAAGTTAGGTAGCGGGTTCAAATTAAAAGGTTCTTCCTTTTGTTTGGATCCAGACTTGAACTTGAAGCCCAAATTTTATAATACTAATTAATTAGGTCTTTGTTAGAGACATATTAAATAGAAAATCGTAGTTGCTTTAGGTTTGCCCTTTAAATAATAAAAATGAGATGAGCCTCGCTAAACAAAATACATAAATTGCGGGGCCCTCTTTAAATGTATATACTAAAATACTTAGAATTCGGGATGGGTCGTTTAGCGAATTTCACGGCCTTCCCCAAAGATAATAATGCGTTAGTCTCTTTAGGCGATATTTTAATAAAATTACCTTCTTAAACTCGGGTGTGCATTTTATGTGACCCAAATCAAATCCCAAAATATTGAATTAAATGGGTTCAGGATCGCGGGTGCATTTCATGTGACGTAATCCAAAGATACGTTTTAAACAACGTTCAACTTTCTTATAAAAATTGAATAAAAGTGGTCAAAAGTTAAAATTTGCACATAGGTTCAACATGTATTAAAATCAGATAAATAAGCAAAATACGATAATTGAGCGACCATGCTAGAACCACGGAACTCGAGAATGCCTAACACCTTCTACCAGGTTAACAAAATTCCTTACTTGGATTTCTGGTTCGCGACTGTAATACAGAGTCAAACCCTTTCCTCGATTCGGGATTCAAACCGGTGACTTGGGACACCATAAATCTCCCAAGTGGCGACTCTGAATCTCTTAATAAACGAATCCCATTTTGATTGTTCTTTAGTTGGAAAAAACTTCTTTTATTATACCCTTCCCCGGGGTGTAGTAGCGAAAAAGGAGGTGTGACAGCTCTGGCAACTCTGCTGGGGACACAGACCCAGAACTTTGGTTCAGGGTTTAAGAATTCGAGCTTAGAATAATTGTTGTGTTTGGCTTTATCTCATTTTCCTTCATGTTTCATGCTAAATGTGCTAAATGCTTTACCGCTTTGATATTATCTGAAATGTATATAAACTACGACGAAACCCTTCTCTTCTCATCTCCGGGGATGTGCTCACTAGTGGAGACTCCCTATTCTGTTAATGTCATACCTTGAAATAAGAAAGAGGCTCGGACAAGTTACTAAGCCGGATGATCTTTCGGGTCCCCGGTACGTAGCCCCTCCTCGACTCAAGTTGTCCGCTTGGGTACACAAACTAGAACATATACCCAGGTTCTAAACCTAGAATAACTCGACCTCATGCCGGATCCCTAGTAGGAATGCTTATTTGCATCACGTGCATATGACTTAGGGGACTCAACATAGGGGTTGGGTCCGTCTAGGACAGGTAACCAGAAATGAAAAGGACCACTTTGATGCATCTTACTTGTTGCTTGTACATTTATTTGTTTCGGACTCGCATGCTGACCGACTTTGAATATTTGGGAAAAGTTGAAAAGAAAGAAATAGCAGTGTAGAGAGTTAATTACCTATTTTAGAAAAACCAATGTCCAAGTAATGTCGAAACTCTGCCGAATTTTTGAGAAAACTGAAGAAAAAAGAAAAGTGTTTTTATTTTAGTTTGTTTTATTTGCCAATGAAAAAGAAAAACAAAAGAGTTTATTTTCAAAATATTTTGTTTTATGTGTCACTGAAAGAAAAAAAGAGAAAATATAAATAAAAAAATAAAAAGTTTAACGAAAAAGAGTCTTGTTTTTAAAATAGTTAGTTTTATTTGCCCGAACTACGCTGGTTTGATTCTCACCCGGTGTGAGATACATAGGCAACCCTCATCGGGTCCAACCATCCTTTTTGCAAAAATAGCCAAAAATACTAAAATTTTAATTTTTGTCAAAATAAGTTGGGTGACGCCATTCTTGTTTAAACTAAGCCGAATGTCCCTAAAAGGGCGCCGGAAGGCTGTTTTTACAAGAACAACCACTCTGAGTCATTTTTAAATGGTTTGCGGGTACAACCTTAAAATCACCCTTTCGGAAGTGCTAAAAGGCCGTATCTGCAAATCCGAGTCTTTGTTTTCTTAAATAAATTTTTTGCAAAAATGGCCACTTTGCTTTTTAAGTCAAAATAAGTCTTTATATGGCCATTTTTCTTTAAATAGTCACAATTGACATTGAAACCTTCTCAGTCTTGCGCAGACCCGCGGCGATGCCGATTGATGCCCCGCGGACCCCAGGATGTGAAGCTTTAATGTACTCTTAATCTAGTTTTAATCATCGAGTCTGTACTTTGGTATTTTGAGTCTGCTACAATAAAACAAATAACCTAGTAACTTTGTAATCAGAGTTTTGTTAATGGAAAATCCTAAAAACAGAAAAAGGGAAAGGCAAGAAACAATGAAAAACAAGAGGGAAGAACGAGAGGGTAAAGCAAAGAAAGGCCTGACACATAAAGAAACACGAAGGTCGGGATGACGCTAATAGGAATTGTTAACTGTTTAGGTGCATTCACTCCCCAAATGTGCGGGTACCAATATGTTAAATGCCCTAACGCTAATGTGATGGTTTCATTTTGTCATGTCACTCCAGAAAGGTGGTTGGTTTGCGGTTTTAAAGTGGTAACAACACAAGGACAAAAGGCAATGGCAAATAACAATAGAATTGAATTGGTTGATACCGGTGCCCGACGACAGTTGGTTGAACGGGATAATGGGTTGGTTGAAGAGGTGCGGATGTTAAGACAACACATGGCAGACATGTATCAAGCCTGGATGACTAGGAAGCCACCACCCCCGCCACCACCATTTTTTCGGGATATTGCCCTTACCCAAACTCCCAACACAATACTAGAGGATCCTCCATACTCTCCAGATACACCCGCTTATCACAATTTTCCCAACTACCCTAGTAACTCCATCACTCATCCTCCAATTACCTCTCCCCGAAATTTCTCTCCTGTCATATCCACTACCCCCGACAATAAATACCCACTCAAAGCTCATAATGCCCAATATCACCCTCCAGAGGTTGCTCACAAGGTCCTTGATTCATACGATGAGCTTCATACTAGAAATGAAAAGGTTACAGGAAGAGAAGGATGAGATAGGGTACCCAGGAAGCTGAAAAGCGTAGAACAACCCTTAAGGGACAAATGAAGAGTGGGAAGTCAGGGTAGCATGACTTTCAAAGAACTGATTGTGCCCCATGACGTCCGCCTGCCTGCAGGATTCAAAGTGCCAAAATTTAGCTTGTATGATGGGCGTGGAGACCCGGTAGCCCACCTGAGGGTCTATTGCAACGAAATGAGGATCGTTGGAGAGAAAGATGATTTGATGATGGTATATTTCGGTGAGAGCTTGGCCAGGGCAGCCTTGGACTGGCATACTCGTCAAGATGTTGATAAGTGGCTTACATTGGGTGACATGGCTCAAGACTTTGTCTGATACTTTCAATGCAAGTCAAGTATTACACTAGATCGCTCCTCGTTATCTAAGATGGAAAAGAGGCCGGAGGAAAGCTTTATTGAGTTTGGGCTCAAATGGAGGGAGCAAGCTGCTCGAGTTAGTTCCCCGATTAGCGAATAAGAAATGGTTGAGCTTTTTCTACAGGTCCAGGGACCCATCTACTTCAGCTATTTGATCCCGGCCTTGGGAAAGCCTTTCAATGATGTGTTAAAAATGGGGGAACTAGTAGAAGAAGGGATCAAGTCAGGCAAAATCGTGAGTTGTTCGGAAGCCATTCAGAACGTCCTAGTAAGCTTGGTTAGAAGAAAAAGGAATAGAAAAGACGATCCGATAGGTTTTCCCGATCGACATTTCCAGCCTCGACGTCGTCCCCGTAGTTATCCTTGTGCACTAGATGACCCTACCCGATGCTACTTCTCTCCACAGAACTCCCAAAATCGCACATCATATTCCCGGTACCCCGCTCCATAAAATGCCCATCTACCCCCGCTAGCTTACCAAAAACACCCCGGATTAGGTTTTCAGCCCAATCCAGCATTTAAGAATGAGAGGTTACGAAAGAAGAAAACCTTCACTCCATTGGGAGATTCATATGCCAGTCTGTTCCATAGGTTAAGGACATTGGACATGTTGAAGCCGATTCAAATAAAAATGTCGAACCCTCTTTCGAAGAAGTTTTACCCTTCTCAAAGGTGCACATACTGCTCAGGTGCCTTGGGGCACGACATAGAGAAATGTTGGAATCTGAAGAATGCGATTCAGAAGCTTATTGATGCAGGCGACATTGTCGTGCAAAGTCCAGATGCAGCAAATACTAGCCAAAGTCCATCTCCTGTGCATAATGAGATGCATATGGTGGGTATTATTTATTTTGAAAAGGAACATGAGAACTCTTCTGAGATCCCTGGAGGACCAGATGCTACTAAAGTTTCATTGCTATCAGAGTTTGATCGTGAGAACGAGCCGGCAAAAGGAACCCAAAAGCAGTTTGCTAAGAACAACGTGATGAAGGCTTGTGATGGTTCCAGCAATATTGATGTGAAACTCAGTGGCTAAAGATGCCGTGCTTGGTAATATGGATATGCTCCATCTCTTGGTTAGCTAGAGTGGAGTTTTGATGGTTTATTTTGTTGTTATTTCTGTTGTCCGGTTCATTTCAGGGTTGTAATCCGAATATTGTCTTGTGACTCAAATCCTTCTATCCTTTCATTTTGCCTTGTTTGTCTAGTCGTAATAGCTTGTTTAGTGCTGTCTAGGTTGGTTCGCGGTTGTAACCCTAGTCTAGTTTGCTTGTTTGGTGTTTAAACCCTTTCACCGTCAGTCTAATAAAATTCTCTGTTTCCCGTCATTTCTAGTCATTTTGTTTAGTTCTCTTCTACAGTTCTTTTCATGCTGGTTCTAGTGACATGACATGCCCGCATAATCCTCAACCGGTTTAGTAAAGAAGCATGAAGCTATATTGAAGATGATAATGACATTTGAGGGAAACAAGTAAGGTCATTTTGAGATCACTTCGAGCCCAAATTGTATGAAACTGAACATAAAGAAATACTTTTGAAATGCATCATGCCGCATCGATTTGAAGCCAAAGGCAAGTTTTCACCAAATTTACAGGGGCCGTTCGTAGTACCGCATTTGTTGCCCAATAGTTCTGGGTAATTGAAAAATGTAGAAGGCAAATGTGCAAATATGGTTATTAATTCTGGTGCAATCAAAAGATGTTACGTATGCTTGTTTAATTGTGATGTTTGTACTTGGCATGTTTTGGAGACTGGAATGACGAAGGCATTTTGTTCTGCTATCCAAATATTTTATCCTTTGTTACCCATTTGAGCCTCGGTTATTTTCTTGCATACCCCTATTTCGAAATCGATAGCAAAACTCAAAAGCTCGAGCGGGGAAAATAAGCGAGGAAATAAGAGGAAAACAGTCCAAAGGAAAAGAAAAGGAAAAGAAGAAGGAGAAGGAGAAGAGAAAAGAAAAGAAAGAGAAGAACAGTGAAATAGAAAAGAAAAAAGAAAACAAAAGAAAAGAAAAGAAAAAAGAAGAGAAAAGAAAAAGAAAAGAAAAGAAAAGAAAAAGAAAAGAAAAGAGAAGGAAAAGAAAAGAAATAAAAGGAAAAATGGAAGAAAGGAAAGATCGCAACAACGAAGAAATTTTATGGCCTGAACTACGTTTGACTTGATCCCAAAAGGGTACGTAGGAAGCCTCTCCCTGAGGTTCATTCACACAGAAATAAAAGTCCAAGGTCCCCAAGAAGGAAACTGGGGCAGAAGTTGTGGTTGTTGGGAGAAATCTGATTCCGAAAGTTGTAATTTTGAACCCATGTTGAATTGTTTTGAGCCTTTGATACCCTTTCTTTCTAACCCTATCCAAAAGCCCACATTACGGTCCAAAAAAAGACCTTTCGATCAGTCTTCAAGAAATGCCGAGTCAAGCAAGAAGAGGTGATTCACGTTAAGGGAAACACGCCGGTCCAAACGAAGGAAATGAAGAATGAGAGTCTTGTTGATGAGAACCCTCACGGGTACCGCAAGGCGATGAAAGCTGAGAGAAATAAAAATGAGAGAGTCTTATTGGTGAAAACCTTTGCGGGCACCATAAGGCGATACCGAGTTGAGAGAAAGACCAAAATGAGAGAGGCTTGATGGTGAAAACCCTTCGGGCACTACAAGTCGAATAAGGACTGTGAATCAGATCGGGTAAGCGGAGCATTGACGCCCAGTTTCACGGTGAAAAGGTGCAAAAAGAGCTAAACATCATATTTGCTAAACAGAATAGGCTGCAGGTGCATGTCAAGGTCATTAGAGTTGGTATCCACATCCGATAGGTTTCTACTTTGTAGTTTTCTTGTTAGGAATCATCTCTTTCATTGTCCTCCTACTATATTCCTTTTGTCCTGTTTACTTCCTCCTTTTGAGTCTGTCTGGTCATAAAAAGTGAGAAACGACTTCAAAATATACGCTTTCCAATTAAACAAAACGGGATCTAGTGAACACATCAAGGCGTCAAGTCAGGAAAGAACAGCAGGCACACTAACTTGGCAACAATCAACATGCTTTGGGATCCTTGTCATATGCAACGGCTTGACATATGTCAATTCATGAACAATGCCACAGATGAAGGGTCAGGGCAAACAGATCAAAAGTATTTCCTGTGATAATCTTGATAAAAGAGTGTTAAACTAGTGACGAGAAAGAACTTCCAAGCAGAAGTCAAAGTTATCATGGCAAATAGGGGAGTTGTAGACCTCAAGGACCGGACCAGGGTTTAAGTCAAAAGAGAACAACATACATCTTGAGTGGGTGCCAATTGACGCGTTTTGGGATCCTTGTGAAATGCAAAGGCTTAATATATGTCAATTCATGAACAACGCAACAAATGAAGGGTTTGGGGTGAAAGGATCAAAGGTATTTTCGGTGAAACATGAAAGGTTTGGTACATATCAGATAATGGGTGTTTGGTGAATGGATCAGAGATATTTTCTACGTTAAGGGTAACAAAGAAAGTGGTCAGCAATGTCTCCAAGTGGGAATCAATTATCAAGGCGAGTGAAGGAACAATAAACTTCAAGGCCGAGGCCAGTCAAGAAAAAACATGATATACACGGAGTGGGGGCAATAGACGTGTTGTGGGATTCATATGAGACATAAGGGTTGGGGGAGATACCAGTTCATGCAATGCAACAAATAGAGGATATCGGGCCGCCCTCAAAGTTCAAGGCCACAAACTAACCACCACATTTAAACTTACAAGTTTTCTTTGTTTGAAACAGGAACAAAGCAGTGCAAGAAAGTTGGTTCAACAATAAGGGAAAAAGAAAAGAAAGGAAAAGAAAAAGAAGAAGAGGAGAGTCGACAAAAGGGAAGTGTCTCAAATCTTTGCCCTTGCCTGTCTTGATAGTATGCATAAAATGCTGCCATTGCTTTTTAGGATAAAATGTCCTAGTCTGATGAATCTTCTTCTAGGATTAACATCTTAGTCTGATGAATCTTTCTCCTAAGATAACAAGATAACAAAAGACCTAGTCTGATGAATTTTCTTCTAGGATCTAAATCTTCGTTTGATGAATATTTCTCCTAAGATAGAAAACCTAGTCTGATGAACTTTCTCCTAGGATCCAAATCCTAGTCTGATGAATCTTCTCCTAAGATCAACATCTTAGTCTGATGAATCTTTCTCCTAAGATAACAAGATAACAAAAGACCTAGTCTGATGAATTTTCTCCTAGGATCTAAATCTTAGTCTGATGAATTTTTCTCCTAAGATAGAAAACCTAGTCTGATGAACTTTTTCCTAGGATAAAAATCTTAGTCTGATAAAGCTTTCGCCTAAGATAACACGATAACAATAGACCTAGTCTGATGAATTTTCTCCTAGGATCTAAACCTCAGTCTGATGAATCTTTCTCCTAAGATAGAAGACCTAGTATGATGAATTTGCTAGTCAAATGTCCTTGGTGTTACTCACAGGATCATACATTCCAGTCAAGTCTTTAGTTTTACTCTCATCATTGCATCAATAGCTTAGGTGATTTACATTTTGCTAACAACTCACAAATCTTCCTAGTGCAAACTGGGGCAGAAAATTTTCTTTGTTGTCTATTTTGTTGAAGTCAGGAGCCCACCTGGAGAACAAGGGAATACTTTTCAAGTTAAGCAATCAGGAGCCCACCTGGAGAACAAGGGAATAC
>MU679979.1:53097-64208 GCA_026770625.1 Nicotiana glauca | reverse complement strand
TTTTTTTCCCCCCCCCCCCCCCGCAATTGAAAACTGGGGCAAAATTTTGAGGAGGACCCTCAAAATTCTAAAGTAATTTCAGTCGACCGTTGCAAGCAACAGCCAGAAGTATCAACCCATTAACTGGGGCAGAATTTTGAGGGGAACCCTCAAAATTCCGTAGTAGGAAGGGTTGAAATGTCTTGAACCACGTCACAATCATCGGTTCATCTAAAAGTTATTTCTTAATTATATACCTATGTCATAGTTTTACAAAAATCATGCATGTTTATTATTGAAATTGCCTTGTTTAGCAACGCTACCCCAATGATACATACAGTATCACCAAATCAAAGCCGAGCAGGTCAAGCAGAGCCATCGGGGATACAAACTAACCTCCCCCCTTACAAAACTCATAATTTTTCTTTGAACGCAGGCATTCGGATTACGAAATAATCAAACATGCTATACACTCACGAGATAAACGTCATTCAGGAATACAACTCTCAGAACTATCGCACATACTCACATTTTCCATCCACACCGGTGATCGTTCCGTGTGTCTCAATGATCCCAGCAGTCATCATATCGCAATCTACCATCAGCTAAGAAAGCTCTGTTACCATGTGCTATTTTATTTCTTGCATAAGGCTACCATTCTGCCTTCCGATACTAAACGTTATCTCCATCTGCATCTCTGTATCGTATAAGGCTGCCATTTTGTCTTCCGAGACTAAACGTTGTCTACATCTGCATCACTGAATTGCATAAGGCTACCATTCTACCTTCCGAGACTAAACGATGTCTCCATCTGCACCTCTGCATTGCATAAGGCTACCATTCTACCTTTCGAGACTAAACGTTATCTCCATCTGCATCTCTACATTGCATAAGGCTATCATTCTGCCTTCCAAGGTTAAGCTCTATCTCCATATGTATTTGCATGGCTGAAAGATCGTCACCTTATCTACATTTGAATGGCTGAAAGATCGTCGCCTACTGCATTGCATGGCTGAATGATCACCACCTTATCCATATTTGCATGGCTGAAAGATCGCCAAATACTGCATCTCATAGGCTGAAAGATCGCCAAATACTGCATCTCATGTGCTGAGAGATCGCCAAATATTGCATCTCATGGGCTGAAATATTGCTAAATCATTCGAAGGCGTCATTGATTGGAGGCACCATTTTCATAGCCCGAGAACGCAATGTCATGGCTTGAGGACCCCTTTTAATCTTTTGCATATTAATATTCAAAGGCAACATAGTTTGGAGGCACCATCCTCATAGCCCGAGAGCATCATTTCATGGCCTGCGAATCCTTTATTATACGCTTCATAGCCCTGGACATCATGGTCTAAGGTCGTCATTCTAACCGTCCGAGGACAATCCTCATAGTCCTACGGAAATTGCACCATGTTTAAATCTACGCACAATGTATGCTTGTATCGTTTATTTGTAGGTAAACCAGCGAGCAACAACCATCTCAGCAGGATCCATCCCGCTCCAGTTCTCGCAGTCGTGTCAAACCTTAACCATTCCCCAGTCCTGAATATTGCGTCCGTTCTCGAAAGTTTCCAAAGGCATACTCCGTCGACGGATCCCGAACTACATATGGCCCGATTCCTATAAGACCAGGTATATGTAGGCAATTTAGAATCCAGAATGCGGTCTAATTTCTCAAATCATTTCGCTTGGTCAAAATTGGCCATCATATCTTTACCCGACAATTCTTTCATCCTTCTCGGGTAAAGAGGGTTGATATCCAATTTTTTTATTTATATTTTTATATGCAAAATACTTTCAAAATAGCATATATATACATATATAAGTATGTCCCAATGTTTTATTATTTTTTCTTAATTTTTAAAGGATTCTTAACCAATTTATTCCATTATTTTATATATAAAAAACAATAAATATTCCCAAAATGATCATTTTGGTAATTCATTTGTTGGACTCTCATATTTATACTAAAATATAGTCTAGATAATTTTTTCATATTTTTCCAAATTTATTTAGTATTTTTAAAGTTAAATTGTATATAATTACAATATTGGCCTCTTTTAGATTTAAGTGTGTTTATATTTATGAAAACTAAGTACAGCAGTTTTAAATTAATAATTATGCATTGCAAATAATTTTAGTACCTTTAATTTATTTCCAAGAATTACTTTACTATTTTTATAAAATAAAAAAGGAAAAATTGGCTATTTAAAATCTAGCCCAATTATATTTCAATTATGGCCTGAATTGAACCCCACTTTGAACCCTAATTACCATTCAAACTGACCCATAACCCACTAAACTAACCCACACCCGTATCCCCCACCTAACCTTTTAAAACCCAGCCGTTGATCATTTAGATCAACGGCCATCGACTACCCTTACCTAATTAAGCCCAAACGACCCCCCCAAACCCTATCATTACTCACAACACGCCACCTCTTAATTCCCCTTGTCTCTCAAATCCTCTCTACACCACCCTCAAACCCTAGCCGCCGCCACCCCACTCCTCCATAATCTATGGCCTCCTATGGTCATTTGAAACCTTATGCTGGCCTTCCATGGCTTCTTTGTGTTTGTTCCTATGTTTTCAAGGCCAGACCATGAAGAATTTTGGTCCAGCCTTTGCTCGATGTTAGTTCATGGCTGTTCTCCGATCATCTGTGGCATTTCTCCGGTCAACTATGACTATTCGAGTCAGATATTTGACTCTCTTGGTTAGATTAATGGGTTTCAAGGCCTTCTCGTTGTTTTTGGGTTCTTCTGAAACCCTAAGCTATAAGGTTCTTTTGATTTTCTTTAGATCTGCTTCAGGTCTATGTTTGTTTTTAAACTCCTAAGCATGTTTCTCTAAGTTCTTTTAAAACCATGCTTTCAAAAATTCTTTATCTTTTCGATTAGGGTTTTCTGGTTAAGTTATATCGAAACCTTCTCTGATTCTTGACATGTTCTGCTATGTTTGCTCGTATTTGTTCCCCTCTCTGAGTTTGCCTGATAAAAAACCTAATGTCTTCTGAGTTTTCCTAGTCCATTTGTACCTATTTGTTTGATTTACCTGTTTATTATCTTTAGGCTCGATTGGTGTTGAAAATCCTAATTTTGGGGTTTATTCGAGTTCTTGGGGACTACTTATTTGTTTGGATTACTTGTTCATCATCTCTAGACTCTATTGGTTTCAAAAACCCTAATTCTTTGGGGTCTACTCGAGTTTCTGAAAATGCTTGTGCAATTCATCTATTTGAAGTTGCTCGACTTGATTTGAAATCCTTTTTGTTTCAGCATATGTTTCTTTATGTGATTTTGGTTTCATGCTATCATGGAAAATTGACTACTTTTTCAAAAGGGTCTTTTACTTGACCCTTTGCGTGCTTCTGATATTCTCTCTTATCTCTACTAACTTTGGGTTTGTTATTGCATGATGCTTCTCTTTGACATAGTCTGGCCTCGCATGCCTAAGGTTTATGCACTCTATTTATATGCTAAGTTTTCCTCTTGAATGATCTTCAACTCTGGACTGATTTCAAACCTTTCTTTATGGAATTCTGATTGCACTCGTCTGTTAAGTTTAATTGATTCCTTTACTTGTTTTGTCTTACTGAATCCCTTCCCAAGATTAGTACATTCTTGTACTTAGACTTAATTACTTACTCGATGTTTTACTACTCCTTTTATGGCAATGACTAGTATGCCTATAAATTGATTTCTTTCCTTATTTTTGAGTCTGTCACTACCCGTTAAGAAAGTCATCCCTTAATTAAAGGCAATCATGTGTGTTATTGATTCTGAATAGTTATTGTTTCCATATTTGTGGCTTATTATCTCTCTTTTACTCATTTTCAAAAAGCTAAAAATGCCCTATACTTCTATTCTTTCAAGGACACGAACAGACTTTAGCTCTGAACACACACTTACACTCAAAAATACTCTCTTGCTTTACTACTACTTGTGCTACTGCCTGCTGAAAGCTAAGTCCATACTTGAAGTCCTGCTTATTTTTCTTACTGCACTTTGCTTCTCTGACCGGTATGTCCTAACGAAGTTTTCAGCATCAACAACAATGTGTTTCTTTAATATTTCTTTCATTCTTGTTTGTCTCCTGTTTGTATTGAACTAATTTCCATCATCAAGCATGTTGTATTCTGCCTTTTATATTCTAAACTAATGGTTTTGTTATTTACTTATCATGGCTTGTGAGCCTTAAATCCCTACCTCCTAATGTGTTTGGTATCTATGTTTGGTATGGGGCATGGCAGCATTGATCATTGTTGCCCATGACCTAAGCTTGATCCTCCTCGGATCATAACCTCTATGTTTTCTCTAGTTGTTCAGGTGAGCTTATAGGCATGCCAGCATCTTCTATTGTTGTGCATGCCCCAAGCTGACCCTTGCCTAAGTATATAAGCTCTTTTCTATGAACTCCCAACCCCTGCTCGCCTTTGTATAAAGTTATGAACTCTGTAATTATTCCCCTACCACCCTTTACACTTCTCTTTTCCCTCTCAGTTTTAAAACTCTATCCCCGCACTTTCACTACCTTCTTAGATTTAAGTTTTGCCCTTTTATGTGAGCCTTGCCTTGGGACCCATGAGCTCCCTCTGAACTTGGGCACATAAGAGCTGGCATTTCCACACTGCACTCATCTCTATTCTGATTATGCAACTTGGGCGTGAGCACTGCCCGGGGCCCTCTTGAGGCCCTTAGGGAACTTTGACACACTCAAGTAGGAGAAAGGTCTGGAATTAATGGCATTTGAAGTGGTTTAGTCCATAACTCAGAAAGGAAGTTAGGAATCTGGCCTCCTCTGATTGTAATTTCTTTTTCTTTTTTTGATGTAATTCATTACTGGGTCTGTACTAAACACTTGGGTTGGCTAGTGAAAAGGGTTGGTAATTATGCATGTTGGAGGGTAGAAATCATATCTATAGGATTTAAGATTATGCATGTTTAATTCTGCAATTTAGATATCATATCTATAGAACTTAAGGTTTTGCATGAATAATTCCGCAATTTAGATATCATGTCTATAGGACTTAAGGTTCTGCATGTTTAATTCTGCAATTTAGATATCATGTTTATAAGATCAAGATTCTGCATGTTTAATTCTGCAATGTAGAAATCATGCCTATAGGAACTAAAAATGGCCACAATAGAAAACATGTTCAAATCTGCATTTTAGATGCCATGTTCTTAGGATCTTAATGGCAAGAATCAGATATCATGCCCATAAGGTTAAAATCAGTCCCCCTTTATAGAAATCATGCCTATAGGGATAAAAAGAAATGAGCAATACTAGATATCCTGCCTATAGGGTCTTAAATCATTAAAAAATCAGTTCGACCTGAATCAGTTTTCCCTTCTATTTTTACGCGGTTTAGAAGGCATGCCTATAAGATTTCCAAAATCGTTCGTTTAAAAACTGCATTGTTTTGCTATACCTCTGAATCAATAATAGATATCCTGTTCATTTACAGTATATGCAAGTCTTCCTCAACAATTAAACTCCCCTTATCCTTAGCATTTTTAATCAGACCTAAAAAGTATGTGCAAGTCATATTATTTATGTGTTTTTCTTGAGGAGGTACATCTGAGCCTTTGTCTATTTACATGCTTCCCCTTTATATGCCATATTATATATTTTATATGTCGCCTAAGATTTTTTACCTTTTGAAACCAAAATCAGCCCAATATCTCTCCATTTTAGGAATAGTAGTCCTAAGTGCCTCCGGGACTGATAGGAATGGGGTGTGTAATAGCATGCAATAGTGGTTGAGGCTAATCCGCGCTTTAGCACCTTAAACAGGGTGGGAAAGGATAGATATGGATATGATGACCGGTGCGCTAATACCACGTGTAGCCCCTCTCTCGATGAGTGATTACCAGGTATTGAATTAATGTGATTCATATTATAAATAAACCTAGGACCCCTTTTCTTTATTGCTTTTTCTTTTAAGCATTGTAACTCCTTGTTTAAAATCAGCTCTTTTAATTACTCTTTCAAACTTTTTTTACTTTCAAACCATTATGTATTAAAATCCCCTCTTGTTTGAGCCTTATCTGTTTATATGTTAATTGCGCCCCAAATTCACAATAACCTGTCTGGGCGAGAACCACATTAGTGGATCCTGAGGGGTGCCTAACACCTTCCCCTTAAGATAATTTTAAGCCCTTACCCTATCTCTGGTTATCAAACAAACTTAGAAATGAATCTTGAAGGTGTCCTAATGCACCATAAATCATTAGGTGGCAACTCTTCAGAAATTTGCAAAACCCCTTTCCTAAAAGGAACGAGTTGTCCTATACCAAATGTCATAAACCAGATGGCGTGACACTAAGAACACAACATAACCAGATACTGATCTTCTAGAATCAGGGTAGGCTGCCCAATCAGAGTCATATTATGCAACTAGGGAGAGATTATCTGCATTGCTGAAATATAGACCCAGAGTAGGATCCTTCTCAAATACCTCAGCATATGATAGGCTGATTGTAAGTGGGGCTCCCTAGGATCTTTCATAAATTGAATCAGATGTTGGACTTCATATGCTATGTCTAGTATAGTATTAGTAAGGAAATTCAATTTTCCAACCAACTTTCTGTAGAAGGTAGGATCAGATAATGGAGCCCCCTCTTTTTCCTTCAGCTTTACTTTAGGATCAAGGGGAGAAGTCAAGGCCGGGGCGTAAAGACACTCATATTCCTTCAACAAGTACAAAAAAATTTCTTTGTGAAATGATAATGCCATCCGATTTGTAAAGAATTTCTAGTCCTATGAGGTAATATAACTACCATAAGTCTTTAATTTTGAACTTGTCATGTAGGAAGGCCTTGACCTAGTTGATTTCTTCAGATTCAGTCCATGTGAGCAACACATCATCTACATACACTGCTACAAAAACAATGGAAGAATCCTGTTTTCTGTGGAATAAAGAATAGTCATACATGAAATGTATGTACCCCCTTGAATACAAGACTTCAATTAACTTATAATACCATTGTCTTCTTGTATGTTTCAGTCCGTAAAGAGACTTGTTCAACTTGAAAACTAACCCTAGAGAGTGTATTTCAAGACCTGGAGGAGCTTGTATATACACATCCTCATGCAGATCTCCATGGAGAAATGCATTGTTCACATCCAGTTGTGAGATTTGCCATTTTTTATTTGCTGCTATGGCAATGAGAGACCTGACAGTGGTCATCTTGACTACTGGAGAAAAAGTCTTTGTGTAATCTACACCAGCTTATTGAGTATACCCCTTAACAACTAACCTTGCTTTGTATCTTTCTACACTGCCATCTGCTTTATGTTTTACTTTATGCACCCATCTACACCCAATGGCCTGTTTTCCTTTAGGTAAAGGGACTAGGTCCCATGTGTTATTAGCATACAAAACTTCAAACTCCTGTGTCATGGCACTCTTCCAAGCACGGTACATGGCTACTTCTTCATATGAAGGTGGTTCTCTATTATTACACATGTTCTTTATAATGTGCTGACTATTAGGATGTAAGGCATCAGAAGTAATATGGTTATTATAGGAAAACATGGCATATAGGGAGAAGTACAACCCATCATACAACTTATCAATCTCCAGAGGCCTCTTCAGTGAAGGGGCCTACAATAGACAGAGAGTGTGAGAGAATGATGCAATACATTTGAGATGTACTGTTAGGGAACTGATAGACACTAGATTAAACTTGAATGATGGAATGAACAAGACTTTGTACAGAACAATCTTAGGTGTTAGGGATACATCTCCAATTTCAGTTACTTTAACTTTATAACCATTTGGAAGTTTAACTAATGGAGGATATGGTAGGCTTACTATGTTTTGTAGGTGAGTTTTGTTAAAAGTCATATGGTGTGATGCCTGAAATCTAATCCATGAATTATCTTTTGTACTAAAATATTTTCATGATGAATTATCAACATCAATTGAAGAAGTGCAAGCAATTATACCTGCGAAGTTCACAGATGCTCTACTAGACATGTTTGCACTTGCTGAATTCTCTTTAGTGTTTCCCATCTGAAAATGTTGCAACAAGCTGGCAATTTGCCCATACTACTCCTTTGAAAGGGTCATGTTTTTATTTTCTCCTTGGTGTTCCACCTCCTCTCCTCTTTCTACATTTGTGACTGCATTTGCTATGACATTTATTCCTCTATTGAAACTTGTGTTGTTAATGTATCCTTGAGAACTCTGCTTGTATTATTGTGGCCCTTGATTGAAGCCCTAAGGGTATCCATGCAACTTGTAGCACTTATTCTTGGTGTGACCTTGTCGTTTGCTATAGTCACAAAAAGGTCGAGGTCTACTATTTGCAATTTGATTTTCAATCTCAGCTAAGTAGTTTGTCTTGAAAAATTTTCCTCCTCGATTGACATTTAATGTCGTGGAGTCAAAATTTACTTGATTTCTTGGCCTAAATTTCCTATGCTTTTCTTCCTGTATCATAAAAGCAAATGCATGTGCCATGTATGGCAAAGAACTCATCATGAGTATGCTTCCTCGAACAACCATATAGACTTCATTGAGTCCTACTAAAAATTGTATCAACCTTCTGCCATGTTCTGCCTTATGCATGCTTTCTTTCACCCCAAAGGTGCACACACAACTACGATGAGTTTTGACGCTAAGAATGCTCAATTCTTCCTAGAGTTTCTTCATTTTTGTGTAGTAGCCAATGATATCAAGTACTCCCCGACTCAAATCATTGATTTCTTTTTGAATTTGATACATTTTAGCTCCAAGTACTCCCCGACTCAAATCATTGATTTCTTTCTGAATTTGATACATTTTAGCTCCGTTTGTCTTATCATATCGATCATACAGTTCCTTCCACAGTTCAATAGAGTTACTTACATATTCAACACTATTCTTCGACAGGGAATTTAAGATCTATGAGGTGACTATATCGTCACACCTTTCCCACTGACGGAAATATGGAGACGCTATATCGGGTCTTTTACTGTCTCCGTTGATAAAACCTAATTTGTTATTCACTGAAAGGGCTCTAAGTCCGCTTGTTCTCCAGGAACGGTATTCAATTCCATCAAATGGAATTGGAACTAGTGTGGAACCAGGACTATCAAAAGGATGCATGTAAAGAGGGCTACCAGCGTCGATTACCGTCTGTGTTGCTACCATTGTGGTTGCCTCGTCAATCTGCTCTGTGATTGCCATAGAAATGATGTGAAAATAGTTGAATCGATCTTCGTATGGTTGAAATTTCTTCTATTTGTCGAGAAATCATCACTACATGTGTCTGATTCAAGTTTTTCCCAAATTCTAATTGATGATGGAAAACCCCTAGATTGCTTGGTGGCTAGAAACAATAGAACGAGAGAGGTCGTGGTCATTGATAAAACCTTCGCTCTGATACCATGTCAAGATTTCAGATATGAATCGAGCTCCGCATCTCCTCCAATGGAGGATTCAGAAGCTTCTAGAAGGAGCTCGCAGAGAGAGCGAGAAGAAGAAGAGATGCTGAGAATCTGTTAAGTTGTGAAATGAAAACTATATTCAATGTATTGGGTATTGTTCAATATATACATGTGACATTCACTTACTAACTGATTTGTGCACTAACACTAACCAATGTTGACTCATCACAATTACAAGAAAATAAATATAGTTATTAGTCTTAATAGATAAGCAAAGGTGATAAATAGCTTGTGTTGTTTTTTAGTACTTCAGCTTGAGAAATTACTTTATTTTTATCATAATAAACTTACAGTAGACAAAGATAACAATTCTCAGAATTTATGGGATTTCTTTTGGGAGGGGGAGTGGTGGAAGCAGAGGAGCACCTAGGATTGGAAGGTCGTGAGTGCATCTTTATATTCAATTAAAGTTTCTTGTTATATAGGGTGTCCTTACTAATTTATCACCATTATCTAAAAATATATACATATTTATGTGAATTTTTTACCGAATTTTTTGAATGCCGGTGACCCCTTCTTTTTGCAACATAGGTCTGCCACTGTGGGGACGGAGAGACTCCTAAGCCTCTTTATTACATCAATCTTCTATCTTTAAGTTATATTCATATGGACCTTGTAAAAGTACAAAAACGAGAGAGAAATGGAGGTGGATTTTGATTTAAATTTGATGAATTCAATTTTAAAGTCCTAAGATCAAATTATAAGCTCATTTTACTTTAAAATTTAATATTTATTGGATGATCGGTAAATTTTTGCATACATATATTATATTTTGCATAAAAAATATTAGGTTCGATTAAATCCATAAACATACCTTCCTGAATATGAGGTAGCCGGTAGCCCCAGAACTCGTTCTAAGTTCTAAAGAATAATATCAAAGTAACAACCTAAAATAAGCGGAGCATAATATTAGTTTTAGAGCTTCTGAGACTATTTTCGAATAATATAAAAAGGGAAATTAGTGAAGATGTCAATTTCTATTTTTAGAGCAACTTATCAGATGGTAGTCGACAATTGAATAGGGATGACAGTAACGCAAATAGAAACAAAAGCCCATTTTCTATGCAACAAATGTAAAAGAAATTAAACTCCAAAAGAAAATTCCAAATCTAGAAGAACAAATAAACGTAGATTAAAAGTAAGTCCTAACACCATTAAGTTAAAAGTAATAAGAGACTTATGTGGCTAACGAGTGTTGTGGCTTGTGTGATGGATTATAATAAGCAGCGGAAGCAATTCCAGTCTCAAAATCACATGTAATCTAGACAACTAGCATAAACGGGATTTCACGGGTTACCTCTTGAAGCATGAACATATCTCTTCTACCACGTGAGCCTTCAGTTCCATAACTTCTCAATGGAATCTCCATCAACCGCACAATCGTGGTCCTCGAACGTTCCACGGTCTTCTACTGTGTTACCCAAATAATACTGGAAATAGCAATTTCGTGCGAGCGAAATTTCTAGGAAAACTTGGCTGAAAATTTCAGCCACCATCTGCTCTCTCCTCTAGGTGGAAAACCTTATGTATTTATAGCACAAGTTTTAAGGGTTAAGACCCTTTTCCAAAACCTGTTGGGTTTTCTTTTCCATCAGAAAAATGATTCCTTTATTTCCTATTATTTAGGCACAGTAGGGACCACAGAATTTAATTAACAAAGCTCCAATTATGGAATTAATTT
>MU679979.1:36007-51818 GCA_026770625.1 Nicotiana glauca | reverse complement strand
ATTTAATGGCTAGAGAGTTTATTTTATTAAGTCAGTATAAAATACTTATCTCTACCTGGTCCGTTCAATACATACAAAATGTACTAGCACAAGAAGTTGGAATTAAACCATTTCCATAATCAAGATAAATTATATTTAATCTTGTGCTACAAACTACAATCATTCCTGATGGTTTGTCCAATTTCATCATTAGATTGTGAACTCAAACTTTATAATTATAAGAACCGATGATTTAATCTTCCGTGTATAAGCTAAACTCTATATACTAATTCATCTACTATATAAGCAAAAGACACAGACTAATATATGATCTATTTAAAACTTTATTAAAACTGAATAAATAATTATTTCATAATAAATACTATATCTAAACCAAACTCATGGTTAATAGTATATATCCCAACATTGTGGACTTGTGGTGAAATGGAAAATAACTCATTCCTAATTAGAAGTTTCGGATTCGAGTCCTAAATACAGAGTTACTTGTGTTAGTGAGCGTTAAAAACCCCTCGCTCTCCCTCCCAATTTAGAACTTTTTGGTGTAAAATTGAATTTAGCCGAGCCTCAATACGGATACCGGACATCATATCAAATTGGGACTTATGTGTGATTTAGAGAGTTGGAGAGGGGCCCTTAGCATCAATTCAAGCAAAATCTTCTACTAGTTGGAAAGTGTCACACATTTTTCATTGAAAGCGACCATGGCATGTCTTCTAGGGACCACTTTCTTGGTTATAGGATCACAACAACTTTTATATACTATAATTTATGTACGACCAAATCGATATTACTATCAATGTGCTACAATCCAATCACAGTATAGAGAATATACAGAATAGATAAATAAAAGGGTTAATTTCATATACGATAATTAAATATTATTAGTTGTATCACTAAAGTCATAAAATTATTCGTTGTTTTAATTAAATTGAGCCACACAATAATGTATACTTTGTCAGCATTCACATTACTTAAAAAAATATTGAAAATGATTAAACTTAATTTACTCGCAACCTATCCCATGTACTAAAATTTCATAAGAGTTTCTTGATTAATATGTCGATAATGACAGCTGCCTCTATCTAATTATCTAATATCTCACCAATAACAACGAGCCAGGACATTTATGGATCAATTTTCTTTACATCTATTTTTAGTAGTTATTGCCTTAACAGTGGCGCAATTTGCAATCTTTTCTCCAATATTTTTTTGGGTAAAATTTGTGTGAATTAATTGATTATTTGTTTTTCTTTCTATAATAATATCTTACATCTTTTTTACATTAATGCCGAGAACGACCGTTACCAAATAGTAAGTCATTTGCGGCCTCCTTCGAGTAGTAAATAACTTGTCTCGTGTTTTTTTGTTTCAGCCATTCGTTATTGGATATCTGGTCCAGATAATTTGGAGTTTTATAGCATGATAGATCAGTGCACAATGCATATTATGTTTACGTAGGGTCGAGAAAAGACATCACCTCAAAGAAGCATAAGTGGTTGTTTCTACAGTTCGAAACCGTAATTTATATATCACATGGAAATAATTTTGCTATTATTCCAAGATTTTCCTTCTTAATTTGAAGTTTGCAGCCGTGTATTATCATGATCCAACTAGGGTTGTGTACGGATCAGATTGGATCAGATTTAGTATATTTCAGATAATAGACAATGCAATCCGAATCCGATCCGAATTATATCAGATCGGAATTCGGATATTATTATGCCTCAAAGTTTCAAACTAATATGTGCATTTTTTTTGTAAATGAGGCAAGACATTAAGAAAAATTTATGTTTATGCAATTATGAGAGTACTATGGTGCCAATAGCTAAATCTAGCAATTGTAAAAGTAATAGCTTGGAGCAAGATGTAAAAGGAAGTACTGACTTTTCGAAATTAATATATAGTATTTATACATCATTGCCTAATAATTTCGATTCGGATCGGATCGAATTAAAATATACCAATCCAAATCCGATTCGAAATTCGAAATCCGAAATGTTAA
This sequence comes from Nicotiana glauca, assembly GCA_026770625.1. NCBI lineage: Eukaryota > Viridiplantae > Streptophyta > Magnoliopsida > Solanales > Solanaceae > Nicotiana > Nicotiana glauca. The sequence continues at coordinate 49,816 of MU679979.1, read as the reverse complement.
TAAACACAATCCGAAACCGAAACTAAATGGATCGGTTCAGATTTTGGATATCCGATCCGAATGAACAACGCTATCCATCTAAGAGAGAAACGTTCTTTAGTGAAAAATCTTCATTTCCAGAGCTTGAAGCCGTGATTTTATTGTCACGACCCCAACCCCGATTGTGATGGCGCTCAATACACTGCTAGGCAAATTCGACCAATTTAATACCTTAACCATTTTTATACAGTTCATGAATTAACTAACATAGATAAATTACTAAGTATAATACTGAAAATTTGAAATAGAGTAAAACATGCGGAATTCCAAATGTAAAACAACTACACAGCCCGAAAAATCCGGTGTCACAAGTCTGAGCCTCTAATACATGGGTATCAACCTACTATATATCGTTCTCTAGAAAATGCGGAAATAAAGCAATAAGATTGAAAGAAGATCAGGACTGCGGACGTCAAATGCAGCTATCTTGATATTCCCGGATAAGCTGCTAGGCAGAGAAATCCTCACACAGCCTCAGATGTATCTGGATCTGCACGCAAGGTGCAGGGAGTAATGTGAGTACTCCGACCTAGTGAGTAATAAACATAAATAAAGGCTGAGAATAAGAAATCCTGAATAGGCACAAAGTAATTCTATAAATACAACAACTTAAACCAAGTAGTATAAAATCAGTAAATCAATAAAAATAATTATGAAAATACCACTACATATAATTAAGTAAATGACAATCAAATATGCAATGCAACACATAGACCGGTACTCTCCAGTACCCGCTGCGGCATGCAACCCGCTCCATTTATTTATCGTCGACGGCGCTCACTGGGGGTGTGCAAACTTCGGGAGAGGCCCCTTACGGCCTAAGCGCAATAATAAGTCATCTCGTGGCATCAACTAGGCCCTCAACCTCATATCAATATCAATATAATACTGTTGCGGCGCGCAGTCCGATCCCATACTCAGTCCAGAATCACATAAGCCCCTCCGGCACAATAGTATAGAAATATTCAGCCCAAACTTCATTAAAATATTAATTAAGTTTCAAGTTTGAGAAAAGGTGGCTGAGTTTGCAAAACAGTATTAAATACTAGGACTGAGTTCAATAATATGTAAAAATGTTAAGAAACCAGTAATAGCAATCCCTGAAAGATTCAATCAATTGGCACGAAGCCCAAATATAGCAACCAGCTCAACTATAATGATAATAAGTGAATTTCAGTCAAATGCGTAGTATATTCATCTACCGGGACGGACCAAGTCACAATACCCAGCGGTGCTCTATCACACGCTCGCTACTGGCATGCAAGTCACCTCAATATAGCACTACGATATGCAAATACGGGGGTTTCAAACCCTCAGGACATCATTTACATCTATTACTCACCTCAAGCCGGCCAAAATCCTAGCTCAATATGCCCTTGCCTCTCAAACCGACCTCCTCGCGCACCGAATCTGATCAAAACCACAACTAATGCGTCACAATATGCCAATGGAACAATACTCAATCGAAAACAATCGAAAAATAGCAAAAATCTCGAAATTAGCAAAACCCGAGCCCCGGGCCCACTTCTCAAAAATCAGAGAATTTAACATCAACGGATTCCTTATCTTGCCACGAGTCTATACATATAAACATTACCAAAATCGGAGTCCAAATGACCCCTCAAATCCCCATTTTAACTCTCTTAAGTTTCAAGCCCTAATCCACCATTTTTACCCATTAATTTCTTGAGTTTTTAGCTGTAATCCATATAATAACACCACGAAATCGTGTTTTGAGTTCAAGAATCCATACCTTATCGAAATCCCCTGAAATCCCTCTTCAAAATCGCTCCCAATTCTCCAAGTCCGAGTTAAAAATATGAAACTCTTCAAAAATTCGCGAAGATGAAATTAAATAGCATTACACAGTCATTTCCACATTTGCGGCGCTCGCTTTTACGGTCAATGCACCGCTTCTACGAAAATATCCGCTTCTGCGGTTGAACATCCGCTCTTGCGCCTTCCGCTTCTGCGGACGAATTCTCGCATCTGCGGATCCCCCATAAAAGCTCAAATACCGCATCTGTGGTCCTCCTGTCGCATCTGCGACTCCGCAAATGCCGTCACCAATTCCGCACCTGCGGTCCCTGCCACTTCTGCGGCTCTCTTCTCGCTTCTGCGATCCCGGTTCCGCAAAAGCAAAAATACCAGAAGCAGCTGCAATTTTTCCTAGGTTCACAAACCAAAACTTTCCGTAAACCATCTGAAATCACCCCGAGGCCCCTGGGACCTCAATCAAAAGCACCAACACCTCCTATAACATCATTTAAACTTGCTCCAATAATTAAAATACCTCAGACAACACTAAAATCATCATTTCTCATCGAATGCAAGCCTAAGTTATTTAAAAACTTTCGAAATACGCATTCGATCAAAAGTCTAACCAAATCACATCCAAATGGTCTGAAATTTTGCATACTCATCCCAAATCACCAAACGGAGCTACTGCAACTCTCGGAATTTTATTTCGACCCTCGGATCAAAATCTCACCTATCAACCGGAATTCGCCAATTCAAGCCTAATTCTACACCAGACCTCCAAAATCATTTTTGATCACACTCCTAAGTCACAAATCATCCCCCGAAGCTAACCGAATCATCGGAATCCATATCCAAGCCCTCTAGCTCATAAGTCAACATCCGATTGACTTTTCCAAAACAAGCCTTCCTTAAAGAGACTACGTGTCTCATTTTCTTCTAAAGCCAATCCAAATCAACTCGTTCATACCAGACACTTATAATGAAGTATAAAGAAGCAGAAAATGGAAGAAACGGGGCGATAACTCACGTGACGACGGATCGGATCGTCATATTTATATATTATTTTTATTCTAAAAAGAGCACTAACATTGTTGTACGTCCACAAAGGTCCTATAAATATGGTTAGTAGACGTGTCAATTTTGATAAAAATCTAAACCATCCAACTTCGACAGACGAGATGAGTGAAGGCAAAATACTTTAAAATCCCCTTAAACTTGATACGAATTATTAGTTACAATCTAAAATTTTTCATGGTCTTAATTACCTTCTTCAAATTGGCCTTTTGAGAGTTATTATTCCCCGGGACGTTGATATGACATCAAATTGGCCTTTTGAGAGTTATTATTCCCCTGGACGTTGATATGGCAGAGAGTGTGAGTGCACTTTCCTACCACGTAGATTAATTTATTTCTTCTGTGAGTGCACTTTCCTACCACGTAGATTAATTTATTTCTTCTCTTGATGCAATGACTATTTATTTCAACTGTGCATTTTATTTTTTAAGGTAAAATCTGTAAAAATTAAAAAAAATAAAAACTATTTCTTAAGCACCATAATTTAGAGCTATATAAAAAATTATAGCCAAAATAATTAATTTCAAACTATGTATTTTTTATAGCTTTTTAAATGACTTGACTATTTATTTCAATTGTATAAATCTTTATTTTGAGGTCAAGTTCAAAAAAAAAAAAAAAAACTAAAACTTTAATATTTTTACCCAAATAAAAAATTTTTAGCCTAAATAATACAGTTCTATTCAAGTTTTATTATAAATTGTATTCGAACGAAAATTATCTAAAGACATAACATACTTAAAAAGGTAAAAATATATTTTATTTTTCAAAAAAATACCACATATACAGGAAAAATCTACGTGGCAGATGAATGCACCCATACTTTTTGCCACATCAACGTCCAAGGGGATAATGACTCTCAAAAGACCAAGTTGAGAGGATAATTAAGATCACAAATAATTTAAAATTATAACTAATAATCTGTATTAAGTTTAAAGGGGTTTTAAGGTATTTTGCCTGATTTAAATGTTAGAATAGATCTAGGACGAGCGACTTATCAAAAGATCGAGTAAAACACAAGTTAAACAACTAATCAAAATCAACCCACAAGGCCACAATGAGAGTTTCGTAAGATGATAAAAGGAAAACATGACAGAAATTTAAAAATAGCAAAATTTATAAGTGGTTATTTAAAAATAGCCATAATTTCAAAAGTAATCAAAATTTAATCACTTTTTATGTAAAGATAAATTTGAATAAAAAAATTATTCAAAATCCGAAAAATACTCCAGCATAATATATTAGAATTCTAGTATTATATTCCATTATAATATAGTAAAGTTCTAGCATAATATACTGAAATTTCAGTATAATATATCGGTCCGACATCACATGCCGGAAGTTTATACAATTTCTAATCCGGTGCTTATAATTCGTTCACTGACTGATTTATTTTTCACCGTCAAACTTGACACAATATGTATATTTGACATATTTAATGACTTGGTCAACAATTTCAAGTGGTCATTTCTGCAATGAACTCAAACCTAAGTGTGCAGCATATTTTAATCTTATAAATTATTAGGATATAGGAGTATGTAATATTTGCTAGAAATAAGTGACAAAAGGAATAGGGGAACATGTGAGACTTTTATTGATTTGCCAAACTTTAAGGGCTATCAAGTTTTACATCAGACATTAATGAAGTGGGAATAAAGTTTTTTTTTTCCATCCTTAATCTTATTGGGGCTCGGCTAATTAATTTGAAATTGTATCAGCAAGTTTTATACCCTCTTCAATTTAAATGACAATTTTTTTTTATTAGTCCATCAAAAATATAATATATTTTTATAATTGAAACTAATTTATTTTAAATTTTTTTATTTTACTCACTTTACTAGTATAAGCTTTTATATCCATAAAAATATTATGGCCCACATATTTTGAAAAGTTTTTTTTTTCTTTTAAAATTTGTGTCAAATCAACTATATCATCTAAATTGAAATGGGAGGAGTATTAATTAAGAGTAAAATAGTTCCTACTAAACACAACTGTATATTCAATTTTGATTCGAAGATTTTAATTAAGGATCACTCCTCTACAACTTTAATATTAATAGGTAGGAATAAATATATCTTGATAACAAAACAGTGGGGAATGAGGTCAGAACTGTACATCTCGTGGACAACTTTTCAGTGCTACTGTATAATTTAATTTGTTTAATATGGGGGTTTGTTCCAAAATAGTCAAATTGTTGTCTTTTTCTTCCGATTAAGAGGCTATGAGTTCGAGTCTTCTCAAGAGCAATGTGGGAAATTCTTGGAGGGAAGTATGCCGGGGTTCATTTGGAAACAGCCTCTCTACTCCAGGGTAGGGGTAAGGTCTGCGTACACACTATCCTCCCAAAACCCCACTAAGTGAGATTATACTGGGTTGTTGTTGTTGTTGTTAGAGTAATTTAGCTATCGTGTGGACATATATTTAGCTGCCGTTTAGACATAGATTTAGCTGAAACTTGAAAAAATAATCTTTGAAGTAGGTTTGAAAAATAATTTTTGGAAGTAGAAATTATGTTTGGACATGCATTTTATTTGGAAAAAAAAATTGAAGTTTTGTGAGTGGGAGAACAAATTTCACGAACTTGAAAAATAATTTCAAAATTTTTTCAAAAATAGATCATTAATCTATGAACAAACAATATTTTTAAAAAAGATTTGAAAAAAACGTTGCCAAAATGTATGGCCAAACGGGGCCTTAGTAGGCGTTCGGACATAAGAATTGTAAAATTCTAAAAAAAAAGTGAAGAAAATTTTCAAGTAAAAATGGTATTTGAAATTTAGAGTTGTTTTTGGACATAAATTTCAGTTTGTTTTTTTTTTTTTAACTTTTGTGAGTGATTTGAGTGAAATTTTGAAAAACAGGTTTTTGGAGGTTTTCAAATTTTCAAAAATTTCCAAAATGTATCTTCAAGTGAATATTGAAAATTTTATGAATAAACATTGATTTCGAAAAAAATAATTTTTTTTTGGAAAAAAGGAATTTCTTTTGTCCAAACAGGCACTTAGTTAAAACTTGAAAAATGAGTTTTTGAAAGCTGAAATTGTGTCAGATATCTGTTTTATTTGAAAAAAATTAAAGTTTTATGAGTGGAAGAAAATTTTCACCCAAACACTGCCTTAGATCAACTTTAGGGAACTACATTTTTTTTTTCAATTTTTTTTTTAAAATTAATCATATTCCATAAAACGTCTCTCAAATATAGATTCCTCAAAACAAATTAAACTCCTCAAGCAAAATTGTCTACCTCTAAACTTTATATAGATTCTGCATATCTTATGCAATCCCTATATTATCTTTTTTGCATTGCAAATTTATAAGTATTACATTGTTAATTAAACGACCCCTCAGGTTATAAGTCTTATTATATTCAAAATATGTTTTAAGTCTTATATTTTGGATTATATAAAGCTCATTTATTTGATCAAGCGATTGACTTAAAGATAATTACTTTAATAATTTCGCAATAAATTTTGTTTGAATAGTCAAAACTCAAAAGAGATGAACAAACTTAAGTAAATAGGAGCAATAACTTTATAATATGTCAATTCAGAAATCAACATTTGACTGTGACTACCGAGCTTTAGGCTGGTAAATTCTCTAACACTGCTAAAAAGGAAGGGTACTTTTGGTAATATACTCATTTCTTTTTTTGGCTCAAAGTGTATCCTACCAACTTTATATCATTTTCATGATTTGTGGAATCTTATGTAGTTGTTATTATTAAAAATTAATTTCAAACTGAATTACGTATTTATTAGCTTCTAATATAAATCTCTATTTTAAAATTTTATAATTCCTATTATGCCGTTGAGTGTAATACATAAAATTAAGTTGGACTGCTTAGACTAAATAAATAATAATATTTGTGTAATTATAGTTTTTTTGCTTGTGTTTCCATGTGTTTGAAATTTCTATAAAAGCTTAGTCTGAAATAAATTGAGGAGAGTACGTGCTAATTTCCATTTTGGGAAGAAGGAGAAGAAAACAAAAAAAAACTTATCTTTGACTGCCATTAACAACGGTATTATTTTGTTACCTAGTACCTATAATTAAAATGGGAACCAACCCACTCTAATTATGGTGTCTTTTTTTTTTTTAAATTTCATTTTATATAATCTTTTTTATCTTCATCTTTTTGGTCAAAAGTCACTATCAAGATTTTAGTTATTTAGAGAAAATATGGCTTGCCAACTAAGTGTGAGTAAATTGAAAATCATATTAGAGCTCAAGATTATTGTTTAGCTAAATATCAAATCAATTGGTCTAATTTACCTAAGTAAACTATTGTTTCAAGACAATCTCCGACTATTAAGCTTTCATTAAGATAGAGCTAAAGAATATCAGAATATTATGCAATTGAAGTTACAATATTTTAGTGCTGCAAATATTCTTTCTAAATCTATTACACAAATTTTACACCATGTGTCCCAAACGAAAATAAAAAGCAACTATTCTTTCTAATACTAAAAAAAAAAATAAAAAGAAGATAAATGTTTATAATTTAGAGGATAAAATAGGTATTTGGCAATTTAAATTTTAAAAAAATTTAGCTGAGTGACCGTTTAAGTGCAATTAATATAGTTCATCGACTTTGTTGGTACAAACATAGTTCTCCCTGGTGATGGATGCACTGACACACCATATCCAAGAAGAGGTGTCATGGTGTATGTTGTTCGCTGATGATATAGTTTTGATTGATGAGACGCGAGGCGGAGTTAATGGGAGACTGGAGGTATGGAGGCATGCCCTGGAATCTAAAGGTTTCAAGTTGAGTAAGACTAAGACGGAATATGTGGAATGTAAGTTCAACAAAGTGATGGGGGAAGCAGAGGTGGAAGTCAGGCTTGACTCAAAAGTCATCCTCAAGAGAGAAATTTTTAAGTACTTAGGGTCAATAATCCAGGAAGATGGGGAGATAGACAAGGATGTTACGCACCTTATTAAGGTGGGGTGGATGAAATAGAGGTTGGCGTCTGGAGTCTTGTGTGACAAGAATGTGCCACAAAGACTCAAAGGTAAGTTTTATAGAGCGGTGGTTAGACCGGCCATGTTGTATGGGGTTGAGTATTGGCCAGTCAAGAAGTCACATATCCAGAAGATGAAAGTTGCAAAAATGAGGATGTTGAGGTGGATGTGTGGGCACACTAGGCGGGATAAAATTAGAAATGAAGATATTCGGGAGAGGATGGGCGTGTCTCCGGTGGACGACAAGATGCAAGTAACGCGACTTAGATGGTTCGGAAATATGCAGAGGAGAAGCCTAGATGCCCCAGTTCGTAGGTGTGAGCGGTTAGCTTTGGCAGGTACGAGAAGAGGTAGAGGGTGGCCTAAGAAGTATTGAGTCGAGGTGATTAGACAGGACACGGCACGACTCCAGATTTTCGAGGACATGACTCTAGATCGGAAGGTGTAGAGGTCGAGCATTAAAGTTGTAGGTTAAGGGGTAGTCGAGCATTAGGGTTGTAGGTTAAGGGTTGTAGGTTAAGTGTTGTAGTCAGGCAGTCGATTTATGTTGTGTTTCAGACTTTTGTATAATATTTGTGGTACTGCTTTTCTATCTATTTGATGTCTCTCACGTTGCTGATATTATTTTTTCGGGTTTTGTTGTCTTAGATCTATTGTCTCAGAGCCGATGGTCTCTCGGAAACAGCCTATCTACCCCCTTCGGAGTAGGGGTAAGGTCTGTGTACACTTTACCCTCCCCAGACCCTATTGAGTGGAATTTTACTAGGTTGTTGTTATTATTGAGTGACTATTTGTGCAATGGACTCTTTTCTTTAGTATGAGGCATCTTATTCTCAAAGTGAAATTTCTCAATATGACTTCAAATTAGAGCCCGTTTGGACATAAGAAGTTTTTTCGTTTTTTCTAAAAGATTTTCACTTTTTTCTGAAATCAGCTTTTATTCATAAAATTTTCAATACTTGAAAATTTGAAAAACTTCAAAAAACCTATTTTTTTTAAAATTTTACTTAAATTACTCACAAAACTTTAAAAACAACCCAAAATTATATTTATGTCCAAACACAACTCTAAATTTCAAATACCATTTTCACTTGAATTTTTTTTCCACCATTTTTGGAATTTTACAATTCTTATGTGTCCAAACGCCCACTTAGTTAGACCCCAACGTGAACTCCGAATAGGGAAAAAATTAAATTGGGATGCTACGAAATACCATGTTGGTACGTCAAAATCTAATGGTATTTTGTACTTGCTTATTTTATTACTATTACACAGTACAGTACATATTATACTCTAACTTAGTATTGACCAATCAGAATAATCAAATGTTATCTTTCTTTATTTTGCCCTCACTAATTCAGTAAATATACCTAATGTCGAGGGCATTTTAATAAAAGTACCTAAGCCCTAGAAGAAAGAAAAAGAAAACCTTTTTAGAAACCTCATCCTAGCCACAGTGTCAGTGGATCCCACTTTTGTCTGATATCTTAGTACTCTGCTACAACACCAAATTAAGTATATTTAGATAATTGAAACAACACTTAAAAAGGCAAAAAAATTAATTGAACCCCATTAATACTCTAAAATTATTTTAAAAATACTATTCTTATGAATTATGATTAAAAATTAGCTTAGAAGGTTTATCGAGTTGGGTGTCTTATTTGTTCAACTGTTATGCAAACCTGAATTTAGTGATGAATTTGAGCTCCCGTTTTGCCATAAATTTGACTCTGTTTTTTTTTTTTTAAATTGAAAATATTGTTGGAGGTGTAATTAGAAAGACTGAATAATTGAATATATTGACTTAGATGCATAATTAGAAAGATTGACACGTGTAAGCCAATAATTTGGAGGTGTAACGTAAAAATTATTAAACTGCAAAGTATGCTATCATGTTTGTAATGTTAACTAATAGAGTAATTTGAATAAAAATATTTTGGCATTTATCATTGTATATTTGTATTTCTCAAAACATTTATTGATGATCTACTTTAAATGAATAGACTAAGTAGCGTTCGAACATATATTTTGTTGAAATAATAATAAAGTATTTTTGAAATCATGTTGAAAAATAATTTTTGAACGTTGAAGTTGTGTTTGAACATACATTTTACTTAAAAATAATTGAAATTTTATGCGTGAAAGAAAATATTTTTACTCAAAAATAAATTTTTAGAACTTAAAATTATTTCTTTAATTTTTTATAAAAACTAATTAAATTTCTTGAATAAATAATATTTTTTCTTTTTTAGAAAAGAAAAAATTCATGTCCAAACGGGAGCTTAAGAAGGAAACACAGGAGAAAGACCCAAAGATCACAAAGGAATCTTCACCAATCGATTAGTAGTATAAGATTTAACGGTTGGAACTAAAAACAACAATCTAGAAGGAAATATTCTATTTGAAATCAATATTGGAGGAATTAAGGTATAGAAAATTCAAAAGAAAATTAAACCGAAAAGACATGAGTTTAATTTTAATTTGCGTTTAACTTTTATACAATCATTGTATAATTTTTTTTATACTATCTTTACTTGTTGTAATAGATAATTTATTTTATTTTAACTATTACAAATTCTATATTTTACAAAGATTATCAATAAATTTTTACACAACAAGTATATATAAATTAAATTCTTTTAATATTTTTAGTTACTATTAGTAACGTTTTCTTCAAAGACCCAAAATAATTGAGCGTTATTTTTATCCTTCCGAAAAGTATGTCAATGATGAGTTAAAGTGTAAAATTTACTACAACCCATATTTACACTAAACTTATTAATTTACTTGTTCTCCCGTTCCATTTTAATTATTTTTTTTGATTATTTTCATATTCATTAAAGAATTTACCTTATAGCATTAATTAATAATAAAAAGAATCATAGTAATCTTATTTATTCATTAAAAATATAATAAATACTTATAGGCACTTTACTCCGATGACAACTTTGAAAAAAAAATTAATTCCTTCTTAATATCTAAAAAATAAATATTATGGATCACAAAAAAAAAAACAACAGAAAAATCAATTAAAATGAAAGAGTATAGCCAAGTGATAAATTAAGGTAAAATTCTGTTTTCATTTATTAGGATTTAGTGCTAGCGATACGTGTAAAGAAACATGTTATATATTCATTGTTTCGGTTCTACACTCGGTCTGTTTTACCATTAAATAATAATTATCTCATTTTGTCCGTTAATTACGAAATTAAAAGTCACAAACTGTCACATTTAATAAGCCAAAGGATTAATCAAACTCTACTCAAATAAAATCATCGAATATATCACAAGAGTGAGCACACACAATATAAGATAGAGTTGTTTCCAGTGCACCATTGACAAGAATACGATAATCACACAATTAATTATTTTTTTTTCTTTTTACCCTTAATAATAATTATTCTTGAAGATGGAGATAACACATAAATAGAATAAATATTTAATTTTTTTTAATGTTCAAATAGGCTCTTAGAAAATAGATAATTTGGCACGAAGGGCCTATATATTTATTTATAGAGTACTCCCTCCGGTCCAAAAGTAATTTTTTGGATGTTTTAACACAAATTAAAAAATTCACCTTTTAGCATTAATTAGCAATAGAGTTGACCATATTAACCTTTACTATCTCACATAAGCACTCCTAACACATATTCCAACACTATTTGCTCTAAGGACAATGTAGAAAAAAAATAATTAATTTATTTTGATATCTGAAAAAATTACTTATTTGGATTACAAGAAAAATAAAAAAAATTATTTATTTTGGATCAGAGAGAGTATAGTTTAATAAGGCGACAGGAGAGGGGTAAGGGGTATTAATTTAATTTCATTAATATCTGTACCAAAAAGCAAGGAAGGTGGAGAGAATCTAGAAAATGCCCCCATTTCTTTTTCATTTCCTTAATAAACACATAAAATAATTAATTAAATAACCAATAAGGAAATCATAGGAAGAGAAAAGTAGTACTCCGTAGTATAAGTGAAGGAAAAAAAGCAGAGAGGAATAAAAAGGAGACCGGATGTTGACAAATTTCATGTCACTGTTCTTATTAGAAGCAAACCAAAGCAAAGCAGCTTCTGTTTGTTTGTGTCAAGATTTTCTTATCTGGGATCTCTCTCTCTCTTTCTCTTTCTCTTTCTTTCTAACAACAAAAATATAGTACACAAACCTTTGTAAGTCTTATACAACTTCTGTCTCTTTCTCTCTCTTCTTCTTGTTCTTCTATCTCTAAAAAAAAAAGAGCTTTCTTTTTTCTGAGAATTAGAACCAAGAAAGAGAAAAAATAATTCTTGTGTGGTGGCCCCATCAGATGTAAATCTCCAATCTTTTTTTCAGTTTCATTAGGATCTGAAGCTTCTTTAATTCAATGGTCTACTTGTTTCATTATTATTAAATATTTATTTCCCATTATTTTGAGTTAATAATTCCACTTTTTTTGGGGTCACTCAATTTATCATGATTCTTGAGTTGGTGAATTACTTCAATTTATGCTCATTGTTCAATCCATGAAAAGGGTATTGAGAAGAGTTGGTTTCAAGATGTGGGGTTGAGGTAAATTCTTCTTCTTATTATTGTTATTATATATTTATTTGCTTTTAGATTTATTCTTATTTGACTTTTCAGAACCCCCAAGAACAGAATATTTCTATTTTTGCTTTGTTTAGTTTAATTAATGGTTTTGGATTCTAAAATTATGAGCTTTTACATTTTTCTTTGTTACTTGCAGATTTGATTAAGTTCTTGGATTTTACTGGTGATCTTATCTATTTTGGATCTTTTCTAACTTTTGTGTTTATAATTTCTACCTCATTTACTCTTTTAATTTTAAAAGATTGGAACTTTAATTGCTTATGAAGTGGTTTCTATTGGAATGATATTCTTAAATTCATTTATTTGTCTGAATTTGGTAGGAAAACTATTACTTTTAGGTAGAAGAAAAGTGGGGGTTAAGAGTTTAAATTGCATGAGTTAAAGATTGAGACTTTATTAGAAAAAGGTCCTAGATTAGTCATTTAGCTTTAATTAAATTTCCAATGTGACAAGTAAGAAGTTCATAGTGAAAGTGGATTACATAAAGATCCAATTTATCTGCTATCACAAGATTTCTTGTCTTCATTAGTAGATTATGGTAATTGGAGAGTTTTGGATTTCAGTGCTGCTTAGAGACAAATTTCCAGAATTCGCCGTCTGTTATCTTGTTTGTTTCTCTGCTATCCTTGGACCCTACATTGTGGTTCTTTGTTTCTGTGCGCTATAGGGAGCAATTAGTTTTTAAGTCTTGAAATGCCTGGAAACGAATTCACCGCAGTATGGCTGACCGACGATTACTAGCTATTTCGGCAAATTACAGCCTGCTGTACGAACTGAGGACGGGTTTTCATTTGGTTCTGTTGGGAAATGATAAATGGCCTACATAACTCAGTGGTTATAGTCTGCTTTCATGGGGTGCGTCAAGCGTGTCAACATAAATTTGACAAAGGAGTGATTGAAAAAGTATTTGCAAGCCTTATATCTTGGTTTCTGAAAGTGGGGGAAAAATTATTGAGTTTTTCCGCGTATTGTTGATGAGAATCCTGCAGAGTGTGTGTAATACTCGGGTTGCTCTGGTGCCATTTGTCTTTTGATAATTGATATGGTCAGGTTTCTAAGAATAACTTTTATAGGTCCCTTTGGGATCATTTTACTTGGTGGACAAAAGTTATAGGACCGAGTGTCCAAGAATTGTCTCCCGTTAAGCTTAGAAAATGGTATAAAAGAGAAGTGCACAAGTTGAGACAATGCAGGCAAAATCTTCTACACCTGGAGATAATCTTGCATGGGCTGACCCGGCATCTTTAATTTGTAATCTATTCAATCAATCATATGAGAATGTTGACAAAGCATTAATTGCTGATTAATGTAAAGGGAAAGTCATTGAAGTTAGATTTTGGTAGATATACTTGAAGCAGAATAGCTTCCACCCCCCCCCC
>MU679979.1:2094-34770 GCA_026770625.1 Nicotiana glauca | reverse complement strand
ACTAACAAAGTGAAAGTCAATATCTATGCGTTTGATCTTCTCTTCATCAATTTTTCAAGGCGCCCTGATCTTTTTATTTGGTTTCGGGTAGGCCCGTCAATGAACATATCCACTAGTTGACAAAATAATGTCTTTCGCGACAAAGTTAGGGGTCCTCTAAAATTAGAGAATATCGAATCCTCGTACATTCTCCTACACGAACATACAAGTCTCTAAGCATAGTTAAAAGACTCTTGAGAGCACCGACCTTACATAAGTGTACCAACAACTTAGTCTTAATTGCTACTAGTACTGTCGCCTACACTGATGCTGTTTTATTTTAGCTAAGTCTACGTAGGATGTAGCTAAACCATCTTAGGATACCTCTTTTATCATCTTTGTGTTCTACTTGTTCATAGCCGTTCTATAGTTTTATGTTTTTTTCCGAAGCCATTCTATAGAAATTGACTTTCACTTTGTTAGTATATATCACACTCCCATAGCACTCCTCCTTTTCACTCCTGTTTTAATAATACTATATATGTTTTCATTCTCCTGGTTGACTAAACTTGAATATTTGAATTATCTGCATTTAGATACCGAAATCCCATCTACTCTCACTTAGCTTTCACTTTGCTAAACGTGCGGTATCCTAAAACCTTTACTCTCTGATATGCATATCTATACGTCCTGTTTTTGGTTGATTTTAACTAGTTCCGTCACATACTAAAAGATACATAATAATATGTTTACCCTCTCAATGTTAACGTGCTTTACTTAATGCCTATTGGAGTTTGTAATGCCGTTGGTTTTGCTGTTATGGGTTGGGATCAAATGTGCATAAATATCACGTAGGGACTGAATATATCAATTCTGTTTCCGTGTGATCATACATCTTTTTAGAACAGTTTTGAAGTTTATTCAGAATAAACTGCTCGGTTTTAATTAAATTCTTGATTCCTAATCTTGGCAGGAATGGGAACACAAGTGCACTGTAAAGGCTACTTAGCAAGCTATTACTATATGAGGGACCTTAATGAGGACTCTAATAGCAGCAGTTGGCCCCTATTTTATGCAGATAAGACCTTACCAAACGGTCAATATTGTAATGGTTTCACGTCAAGGACTATAACTGATGCATATCCAGGATATGATAAGGACATTCTGAAGCAGAAGATGCTTGAACACGAGGCCATATTCAAGAATCAGGTAATCTTGCCTTCTTTTTTTTTCCAGAAAAAGTTTAATTGGAAATTTTAATTGTCCTTTTTTGCTTTGTTTCAACCGGCATTACAAAAATATGCTTATGCAAAGGTTTGGTTGTAGGTGGTGGAACTTCATCGCCTTTACAGAATTCAGAGGGACATGATGGATGAAATTAGAAGGAAGGGAATGCATAAACTTCGCTCATCGATGGAGCCATCATGTTCATCTAGTCACCTGGGATCTCAAGTACCGTCTGAAGATGCTCGGAAATGGCACATAACAAACTTTCCCTTGGAAAATTCCAGTTGTACTAGACCATCTATATCTGGAGCTGACATTGTTAATTCTCCCTTTAGTTCTTCAAAAGGAAATGGTATACAGTCTGGTCGAGTTCAATTGCAGAACGGTTATTCTTCAAAAGCCTCTGATGTTTTGGAGACTAGGCCCTCGAAGGTCCGGAAAAAGTTGTTTGATCTTCAACTTCCAGCTGATGAATACATAGATACAGAGGAAAATGAGCCGTTGCGAGATAATGTAGGATCTTCATTTCCCAGTTATCCTGCTAATGGAAATTATATAGTTGCCCGAGAGTGTGGAACAAAATTGTTTACTGGTAGTGGTGCAAAGAGTGATAGCGGAAAAGATGCTTCAGCATCCAATTCATGTTTGAGAAGCTCTATTGGGTTGGCTGATCTAAATGAACCAGCGCAGCTTGATGAAGCCACCTGTCCTGCTGCTTTTCTTGGTTGTGGTAATAATCATAAAGAAATTAGAAGCACAAATGCTTCTGCAAGATCAAATCCGCCGTTTGTGGCTTTACCTTGGAATTCCAATTGTGCACGCCCGAATGACTCTTTAAGTAACGTATATGCTGACAGTAGAACCAAAGAGAGGGAGTGGTTGGCATCGGCATATGAAACAGGTAACAATTCCTTTCAGAACTTCTGTATCTTACTCGAGTTTAGCAACTTCCGGAGTTCATTTGTTACCTACCTTGAGTTAGTGACTTTTGAGAGAGAGAGAGAGGTTCCTTGTTTCTTGATTTCCGTGATGATATATAAGGGGGTTGTTTCAATTTGCAGGTAACGCCAATGGTAGCTCGGCTTCATTTCCGAGAGGTCTTGGACAAGAGAAGATACCTGCAGCTTCCCATCAAGCAACAGTAATGATTAACAAAGCCTATCAACCACCGGGAGTTCATCCAATTCACCAAAGTAAGGATGGCATTTGGAAAGATAGAGCAGGGCATAGTTTAGATATCTCTCACAGAAATCGCGAGCAGTCCAATTATACTCATGGTGAACCATTTGTTACTTCCAAGATGGCTAGTCCATATCCATGTCCGAGTTCCTCTGACTTTAGCAGTTCGTGGCCACACTCTGTCTCTCCGTGGGAGAAGCCAAGTGGTAGCTTTACTCAGAGGTTATCCTCAATGCATGCAAACTCATTCTTCAACTCTTCTGCAGTAGTTGGTAAGGGTTCACAGTCATCTCAGAGCCAAATTGGCGACAATTGGCACGTGAACGGCAGTTCTAGGTTGCATCCTATCCGTAATGGTTTTTACCATGGGTCCTCATCCGGGACCAAAGAATCAATTCACTTTCCTACAGCTGCTTTTGACTCTTTGAACCATATTAAGGGGGACCATTTTATGTCTCAGCGCTCCACTAACAATGCATGTGAGAATTTTCTCATTAGCTCTAGCAATGCGGATGTTGTGACATCTGGAAAAGGTTTCGACTTAAATGTACTATCAAAGAGTGCACTTAGTGAAGAATTTCCTAGGCAAGGTGTTGAGTTTGGTGATGAAAAAAGAGAGCCTCAAGATCCGGTAACAGTTTTGCCATGGCTTAAAGCTAAAGCAAAAGGTAAAAGTGAGGGCGTCAATAGAAGGATAGGTGGAAATTCAACAAATTCTGGCTTTGTCCAGGCCTACTCAAGCCCTTCTTTTTGCCAAACACCGATTGATCCATCAGTTTCTGAAGATCACGTCATGAAGACCGCAAAAGAAGGGGAGACGCGGCATATAAGAAAAATTCTTGGTGTTCCAATCCTTGATATTCCCTCTGCTTCCAGAAATGAGTCATCATCACTTGCATCCACGTCTGCTACTCTTCGTTCCTCTCCCAAGAGAGAGAGTATCAGACATCAAAGGAGGAGTATGGTGATTGACATTAACATAGCTTGTGACCTTTCTGAGGTTGAGCCCGAGAAACCTGCTGCTGCAGAACCAATTGTTACTGAGAAAGTTATGGTGACAAAATCTACCAACATCAAGAATCACTTTGATTTGAACTCATGTATTACTGAGGATGAAGAACCAGTTTCTGCTGAGAGCAATAAGGCTAAGGTGAAGACTATTCTGGATATAGATTTGGAAGCCCCTGTAATTATGGACATTGAACAGGACAGTTTGCCTGGAGAAGTAGACAAGCAACGTGAAGCATCTTTGCAGCTACCTGAAGATAAACCTGAGCAGACACAGGAGGAATTACTCAGGACTGCAGCAGAAGCTATAGTTGACATCTCATTGTCCAATCAATGCATCTCCGTAAAGGAAACATGCAATGATCCATCCGATGATCCTCTGGAATCCCTACGATGGTTTGTCGATGTAGTCTCTTCTTGTGCAGCCGAGCTTGATGGCACGATGGTTGCACGTTGTGGTTCTAAGGAAATAGATTACTTCGAGGAAATGACATTGCAACTAACAGAAACAAAGGAGGAAGATTACATGCCAAAGCCTTTTGTTCCTGAATTCCAAACAGTAGAAGATGGAGGGGCCAGTTCACTAACAACCCGACCCCGAAGAGGGCAAGCAAGGAGGGGAAGGCAACGGAGGGATTTCCAAAGGGATATCCTTCCTGGTCTAGTTTCATTGTCAAGGCACGAGGTGACCGAAGACATTCAGACGTTCGGAGGGTTGATGAGAGCAACGGGCCATACTTGGAACTCCAGTTTGACAAGAAGGAACGGGACAAGAAACGGAGGTGCTAGGGGAAGGCGGAAAACAGTTGTGGTCGCCACCCCTGCTACGGTGTTGACCACGACGAGCTCTCCGCTAATGCACCAACTTAATAACATTGAAGCTAGTTTGGAGGATAAAAACCTAACAGGGTGGGGAAAGACACCTAGGCGCCCGCGGAGGCAAAGATGCCCTGCAGGTAATCCTCCGGCTCTCCTGTTAACTTAAACACGAGCAAAAATGACGTTGTAATATTGTCGATTCATCATTTATAGAGATGACATTTAACGGATTTAGGGAGCTTTGTTAATGAGTTTCAGGAGTGAGTTTTTAGCTAAATGGGGATTGTTTTTGTACATGTCTTTGTTTGCTCCATAATTTGGAGCCCCCATTATTATGTTCTTACATTGGATTACGGACCTTGTATTCAGGAAGATGCTGCTGCATAATGTCTTGTGTTTTTATGCAACATTTCTTTAGCTGTGTATTAATGTTATTCAGTACCTCTTGCAGAAATGCAGGGTAAGACTGCATTCAATAGACCCTTATGTCTGGCTCTTTTTCGGGTCCCACGCATAACAAGAGCTCAGTGCACCAGACTGCATTTTAATGTTGTTTCGTTCCACATGCTTTTTCCTTAATCTTAACATCTAATTCTCATGAGATTTGACCATTTGATCTTATGAGAAATGCTATTATTACTGTAAAGAAGCCAAAGATTATATTTGAGAGTAAATTCTTTATTTCGTTTTTCTAATAGAGAAATAATTTGGATAACAATATTCTCAATTTAACCACCAAGTAATTTTGTTCCTTATGTTGCCTTAATTTCTCTCTTATTGCATATTAGGCAGAATAGCCGAAAGAATAATACCTCCTTCATTAATAAAAATAAATAAAAACCTCTTTCTAATTTTATTTTCTTGTTAGCAACAAATAATAGTGACATCAGTGGTTGTCTCTAATAGATTCGGGAAAATGACACAATATGACAATTTTCAATAATAGCTGAAATATCTATATATTTTTATACGTTATATATAAAAAATATATAAATTTTATATACTTTGGCGACCAACGAATATAAATAATTTTAGCCTAAAAGTGATTTTTTGTTTAATAGATTTCCTGTTTGGGCCTACAAAGTACTAGGTTGGACAATGTACTCCCACGTTTTGACCATTGTTTGGTTCTCCACTTCTTTGACTCTCTGGCTGATACGTAATTGGTTTGTGTCCAAAGGTGTGGATCATCACAAGAATCCAAAAGATTACGTGTGTGTGTGTCTGATTTGATGTAAGTCTTTGTCCTTGAAAAATAGATTTTCTAATTAGGCTGTGAGTAAAAAATATTTTTCGAAAAAAATATATGTTAAAAAAAATAATAAAAAGTTTCACAAGTTGTAAAGTGCTTTGATAAAATCTCGAGTACCAAAGATTAATAATAACGTTTAAGTATTAGTCGGAACAAGTAACATGAATTTAAATGCGAAAGTAGTTCTACGGAAAATAAATGACTTTCGTCCATAAATGAGAAAGTCATTTTCCTTATTTTCATGGATAACATTTATGACATACCAAACATACCTACAAATTGAATCTAGATATTATTAAATGGTCATTTTCAACTTTGTAGAGATATAGCACTAATTCTATATCTAGGAGTTTCAAGTTTTGATTTCCATCGTCTCTTTTCCCAACAATAACTAGCAAATTTGAGGTAATTAACAAAGGGTGGTAGTAGTGTAAGGCTAGTAGTAGTAATAGTTACAGTAACACCTATAATAAATCTTTTTCACTTGAGCATGAGTTTCTGTCTACCACATTGAGCTGATTGAGATTTAGCCATTCACATTCTGGCACAATTTGCATGACAATCTTGGCAGGAAGCGGTTTGCCCCCGAAGTAGGATTTTCCAGCGCGAATCTGGTGGACTAATCAGGTACCAAAGCGAGCATCGGATACCGAGTGGAAACCAAAAAAAGAAAACATGCTTGACAGAACCCCTGACAACTTTGAAAGCAAATTATTAAGTGCTAACTTAGAAATTTGTATAGAATGAGAGTTTATTACACATAATTTCTTTGATGTAACTGATATAAATAGCACAGGAAGAGAAAAATAAAGAAATAATGACATAGGCTTATGTAGTATAATAACCAATGGGTTAAACCGAACCCTGAATTTTTTACTAGGGGTGTACATATGTGAAAAATCACTAAAATACGAAAAATATTAAATTCTGAAACCATAGTTTCAAAAGTGTACTAGATCCAGTGCTAGGAACCTAAAAGTTGAACCCATCAAATTTTAATCTTTCATCCGCCTTTGGCACCACCTTTGTAACAATTGAGTTGTTTACCATATGGAGAATCTGCTTTAGGTCTAAGAGAGATTTGTGCTGACCACTTAATGGAATAAAATCACCTGACAACCAGCAAGTTTACCGCAACAGCATTGCTAGCATTGGCTTCACACTTGCAGCAACTAGTCAGAAGACACAATAAGGTTGTGTTTAGTCAGGTTTTATCAATGTTTCAAGTAGAAAGCCATGGTTCCATGCCGCATCAGAAAGTGGATTATGGACCCTTCTCTTTGATCTCTAATTTTGTTTGCATCCTAGTTTCGGGTAAAACATGCATTTCATTCCATTTCTTGAGAGTTTCAGATTTGGCTTCATATGACGAGAGAGTTTCAGATTTGGCTTCATATGACTTGAGAGTTTCATAGTTGTCATCAGGACAGTCTCATTTAGCATAGTGCTGTCTGAATGCCACGGTTGGAGTTGACAAGTCGGCCCTGTATCAAGTTTTTGCTCTATCCATAAGAATAGCTACTTGACAAAAAGAGAACGATAGTAGTGAGCTCCATAGCAGGCATGTTTAACCTTAGGAAGCCGTTGAAGATAGGCTCCTGATGAACCCAAACAAAGCTATCCCTCTTAGCCAGCGTATGTCGGATCAGCAGTCACTTCCAGTTCAGAGCCTGTATGAATATTGCATCTTCCCAGGCCAATCAGTTCTTTAATTCCAAAACCATGGAATCATAAGCTGGAGATTTCCCTATTTGAGAATGAGTATGTATCATTTGCTTTACTAGTATATATTCTTTTCTCAACTTCGATCATACTATATCCATCGACCTTTCTTAAACCTAAACTATGCATCTTTGACCTCACCACCCTACTTTCATTCCATTCTCCCCCTTCTGCATATATGTTCGATAATAAGGTATAGTATCCAGTATCATCTGTTTGCATGTTTTCAAGCCTTTTTTGAATCATCTTAATAATATCCATTCTCTTGTGAATTCTACATCCATTTACTAGGGCACCCCAAACGCTAATATCTGCAGGCAATGGCATCGAAGTGATGACTTCATAGGCTTTATCTATATCACCAGCTCGACTCAGAAGATCAACTAGACATGCAAAATGTTCAGGTTTTGGTTCAATGCTCAAGTTAATCATCATACTGAAGAAATATTTCCCTTCATCCAGATAACCAGCATGACTGCAAGCAGACAGAATATTTGTTAAAATGATGTCATTTGGTTTTATTCCACTATTTACCATTTCATGAAAGAGTGAGATGGCATCATCGATTTGACCGTGCATTCCATAACCACCTATCATGGCACTCCAAGATATTATGCTCCTTCTCGACATATTGTCGAAAACTCTCCGAGCCATCCGGAGGTCTCCACATTTAGCATACATGTCCGTCAGAGCAGTATCGACATACATATCCTGACTCACACCAAAGATGATTGACTTGTGGTGAAGCCATTTTCCCTTCTCCAGCCATCCAATAGCCGAGCATGCTTGAATTGCAGCCAAGAAGGTCACTTCATCCATTTCAATCGAGTTTGAGTATATCTCATCAAAGAGATTGATAGCTTCACGAGAGAAACCATTTTGTGTAAGCCCACACATCATTGAATTCCAAGTCACAACACTTCTTTTTTGTGTGTCCTTGAATATCAAGAATGCACATTCCACAAATCCACATTTACTGTACATGTCAATCATGGAATTCTGGACAAACTCCTCAGTTGAAAAGCCAGTCCTAATAACGTGGCCATGAATTTGACACCCAAATTCGGAAAACCCAATATCTCCAGAAGCTGAGAGAACACTTGCCAGAGTATACGAGTCCGGCAGTATTCCTTTTCTTAACATATCCACAAAAAGTGTCAATGCATTCTCATACAATCCTTCCAGTACATAACCTGATATGAGCATATTCCACGACACAATACGTCTGTCTTGAGAAGTATCAAAAACCTTGTGGCAATCGCTTACCTTGCCACAATTTGCATATAAGTCAACCAAGGCTGAGCCTAGAAGATCGTTGCCACAATCTAAACCATTTCTAAGTATAAATCCATGTATCGACTTCCCTTCCTTTAGCCAACCTAACCTAGCACAAGAACATAAAACAGCCATAAGAGTAACTTCATTGAATTCCACATCAGACTCAAGCATTTTAACAAACAACGCTAACGCATCCTTATAGCAACCGTTTTGATTATAGCAGGAGATCATAGCTGTCCAAGTATAAGTACTAATATCGACAGCATTGTCAAAAAGCAATTCTGCACTACACGTATCGCCACATTTTCCATACATTGCAATAAGTGAGTTTGTCAAAGACCCATCACCCCCAATATGCTTTCTCAATATATAACCATGAACAGACTTCCCAAGTCTCCATAGACACAACTCACCACAAGCCTCAACAGCACAAAGCAAAGCCACAGAATCAATCTCAACCCCTCCCCTAACCAAATTCCCAAATATCATTAACCCTTCCTTAACTTTCCCATTACGTACATAGCTCGAAACAATCGAACTCCAAGAAACAACATCTCTTTCAGACATTTCATCAAACACTTTGCGCGCACAAGCCGTCCACCCAAGTTCACCATACATACTCAACAATGCAGTCTCAATAATAGGATCAGACTCAAACCCACATTTCAAAATCCTACCATGAACTTTTTGGCCAATAGCCAAATCACCAATTGCAGAAATAGCCCTCAACACTGAAGGGTAAATAAAACTATTTGTTTCCTTAGTGTGACAAACCATGTTGTTATAAAGAAAAATGGAATCTTGAAAACAGTTATACCAAACATGGCATTTAATTATAACACTCCACATGAAAGAATCTGGATTTGGGTATGTGTAAAAGACAAGTCTTGAAGTTTTAAGGGAACCCATTTGGGCATAGGATTCTATAAGCTTAGTGGAAGGAAGTGGGTCTTTATGGAGACCATTGATAATGAGACGTGCATGGAGTTGTGCTAAAGATCTTGAGTTTGAGCATGCTCTGAACAATGGCATATACTGTATCATTCTTCAATTTTGTTACTTGAAGTTTGCTGATTTTCATATTTGTTTAGAGTTTTGGAGGGAACAACAAATTTATTTAATATGTATAAAGTATTAATTTAAAACCTAATAATTTATTTTTAGTGTCAGCAGTCAAAAGAAAATTGTACATGTTTTTAAGGTATATTGCGTAAAAACTATTTATAATAAACTGATCAATAGCTTGAAAAAGATTACAATTACAACTAATCATAGTATGAAATATTCATAGGATTTGGATCTTTTATGCGCCTTACAATTTATTTTTTTTTAAAAGAAGAAGAAATGATATTACAAAATCTCCTGTTTTATTTACTATTTTTTGTATTATTTGAGAAAATATCATATTATTAAAATAACATTTCTATTGGGCTACAAAGCCAAATCTCAATATAGTGCAGACTAAAGGTGAAAGATTAATCTGATATAACATGTCATTACCACAATTAATGGGTTATTATGCTACAAAATAGTACCTTGTAATAGACTTTTAAATGACTTGATAATGTTAAAAAAATTATACTCCTATTATTATGCCATATAAAATATTAAGCCTCTTGAGGTCGAGTGAGAGAACGGAAGAGGGTAGGATCCATTATTCCGTTGTATGAAGAAAAAAAATATACATTCCACTGTATCCAATTAATATTGATGTTTTTAATTGTAATCAAGTATAAAGAAGAAAGAATTAACCCAAATAGCCGTCCACCCAACCATCTAAACTAAAAATAGTCGGTTGAGGCATAATTTATGTATTATATGTGTATAATTATGTTTAATCAATGTATAATTCATGTATATGGCTAGAAAAAATAAAGCCGACTATTAGTGTAAAGATCTGAAAAGTGGAACAATAACCATGCATCATTAGATACATTTTACTATTTGTTCTAAACTTGACCATTTTCTGCTGAAACTGGCTCGTAATAACAGAAGCTCTATGTACTTTGATCATTATCATCCTAAATCTCTACCACAATACACCAAAACCTCCACAATCGCATGTATTCTAAGGACATTGTGCAGGAAAACATGTTGTGTAGTCTCAAAATGAAGTAACTCCACCATTATCAGGAAAAGGATTTCTCATATATTCAAATCTTGCCCAAGAGGACAGCATTGCTCCTGGTGACACCTAGGATCCTTCTCCACTCTTCTCGTCCTCTGGATTATATGGCACCTCATGCCGAGGCCTGTTGTATTTCTCGCGCAGCTGCTTGATTGGTATGAAATCTCCAGCAGCATCCATCCCAAAAAATAAGAATGAGGTGTAGGGATGATCAAATCTATCCTACACGCGTGTTGCATTTTTAACCAAGTTAGAGATTGAATGACAATTCCGTTTGTATTTTCAGATTGGTGGGATACACACCTTATCTGGTTCGCTGGGGGCCACTAAACTTTCCTCAGGAACTGCAAGATAAACAATTATCAGACTTTTCTAAGAGGTTGATATTGTACAATTCAATACAGTATATGACGAGAAGTTTTATTTTGTGTCTCATACAACTGACACTAGTTGTACGAGGCTTTTTTTTGTTTCACAAATTTGTGGACCCCAATCTTACACTTCTGGGTCCACAAAACTGTGAGACAAAAAAGTTGACTCATACAACTAGTGTCAGTTGTACGAGGCACAAAATAAAATTTTCCGTATATGACCTTCCTTAGCTCAGAGTCTAATCATAAAAAATGCTCATTCGCGTCAAATTTTACTTACCATATGCAACTAACAGATTGGGATCTGTATGTACATCTACCAGCACCTGAAAGCATATCAAATCAAAGCTAAATAGGTCTGAAGTATTAAATAGAGAAAAATATAACGTGGAGCAGCAGCACTTTCGGTCCCTCTTATGCAGCAAAATGAGAGCTGAAGTTTGAAATCTGGATTAGGATCAGGAACTTGCAGTGTGCTTAAGAAATTCTCTAAACAAACCCCTCCCTCAGAGTTTACACGCCTTTTTTTTTGCCAGAAGATGTAAGTAAAGGAAAGTCAACAAGACTTTTATTTTTACCATTAAAATGTTTCTCTGATGAAGCTCAAACAGATATTGCTCTGTACAATATCTTACCGGCACCTTAACTCTAAATATGAAAAAATTTCACATCACTCAGAATCAATTTTTGAACTTGTATGCACTTTTTCCAAAATGAGGGTCTAAAGGGAAAACTACCGTATTGTGTTTGTACTGCCAAGTGAGCCATTGATGAAAAATGTCACGTATAGTTGACGCTACAGTAACTAGTTGATGAGCAATTGCTAGAGGACCACACTAAAGTTGGTAAATTATCAGGTCAATGGGGATAGACAACATCTCATAATTCCCAAAAGATGATGAAACCAGGAAGTGGGACTCTAGAGCATAAGCAGTAAATTAAACTTCAGAGTTCAGATATTAGGAGGATAGTGGATTAGAACAAGTAGTTGACAATTTGACATACGCAGTTTAAAACATTATTTGGTCTTTTCTTGGGGATGTGGCTATAAAGCATCATTGACAATACCAGATCATGTTCAGATAGATAAATTGGATTGAGAATGGGAATGACCATAAATCTTTGTTTGCAGCAGGAACATGAAATTTATGTTAGAAGATCTAGGAAAAAACTGAATTTTTTTATCTGATTAAAAAATGCGAAAAACCTGATAAAATGGCTGATCAGGACCGCGGCTCAACTTATCAACTTGAGCAGTTTCCATCCATGAACTTGATTCACAACATATTGGGTCCATCCCACATATTACACCACGATATCCTGAAGTCAGAAAATCAGGTTTCGAATAAACAAGTTGAGTAACACTTACTAATCAAGCTGAATCTGGGGGTTCCATAAATGTCAGTTAAGAGAACGCATTTTCCCCAGAAGGAAGCAATAAATTCGCAAATTGAATACTGATATCAACCTGTATATTGCGAATAACAGATATTCATGCAAGTCATAGCACATCACAGAAGGAAATATTGAGTATCCTCATAGGTCAACGCAACAAATTAGCAAGGTTTCTTTACTCAGTGAGGTTCAGTCCAGTAGTTCATGCAGTTCAATAAAAAAAAGTTCTGCCAATCATCAAGATTTGACGATCCCATAAAAAAACTAAATACTAGGCTCCAAATTATATATCTGTTTTATCTACAACTCACACGTGAACCTATGTGAATTTGTATATCGTTCTCTTTTTTTTTGGTCTTTTGAATTTTAAACAGAATGTTCCTTCCCTTCCACCTTATAGACTATTTCCGAAGAATTTTTAGCCTTTTCCACTTCGTCAGCTTTTCCATTTTCCCTCTTTCAGTTTGTTTGGAAATAAATGACAAGCATGATGATCATCCCTGCTTTTTTTAAAGAAACAAAAAAGGCAACTTGTTGAACCCTGTGTGCATAAGAAGAACTTTCAGCATCAACAAATATATAGTACTACTTAGCTTCACACAGTTCATCTGCACCATGGTAGTATTAACATAAAGTAAATATTCCCCACCAACAACAATTTAGGGTACCCGTGGCACAGGCAAGTATCTGCCAGAACTTCACCTAAATAATAAAAGATCAATGTAAAAGTTAAACAATTAGTTAGAAGTTTCCATACCAAAATTCTTGTGCCTCACTTTCTGGCCTAATCGAAATGCATATTGAGCATTTACATATGCTTGAGCTCTTATTGATGCAGTTAGAGACTCTGCCTCTAGTTTGGAAATTTCGTCTCGTAATTTAGCCGCTAAATCATAGTTTTCACTCTGAACTGCATTCTGCAGGTCTGCACTGGATGAAGCAAAAGCTGATCAGAGATGCTTCAAAAGGGAATACCTCTGGAATATACCATAGCTAGAAGTCCCTTATATTCAGTTCATTTAATACCTCGATATTCGGCACCCAAAGCTCGTAAAAAAGACCAAAAAGAATGTGAGGATGCTTACCGTAGACGCAAGATGCTTATAGCCATATCTTGAGCTTCACTCTTTGAGGCTGATCCCCTTCGGGATTCCTGCTGCTTCAGAACCTCTGTTTCCACCTTCATTAGCATATAAGAAGTGCGCTGATTCTAGTTAGTAAACAATTTTCATTGATCCATTGGCTTGTCCAATTTCAGACAACTAAAATCCAATAAAATTACAGGAAGAACAGTGGCAACAATTGCTTTGATATTTAAAATGGAAAATCAGTTAAAGATGAGATGAAAACAAGAAACTTAAGATCTCCGTAGTCTAACCTCAGTGAGCTTCTCTCTTAGTTGTTGTGCAATTTCATACTGCTCCACATTCAAGGCATACTGTGATGAAAGCAGGATAGACAACTGGTGAAGCAACAGCCAAAGATATACCAAAAAAACTACAACAAATCATAGAGCTAGAAGGGAACCTGCACACGTGTAGCCAAGTCCAGCTGGAAAAAGAACATCAAGATATCTTCATTTGCACTCTCGCTGCGCTCACAACTTGCTTCTGAGGCTTGATCGCCCCCTTTAAACAGCCATCCAGCTTGAGCTTTCAAATTTCTCGGTTTTAGCATATCAAAGTGGGTAGACAAAGACAAGCTTTTCCGACGATCATTCCAAACAAAATGACTTCCCCCAAAACCAGTTGCGGTTTCTTTTATTTGTCCAAAATGCCTCCTCAGGTAGGTGGAACCACCAGCTCCGCAATATCTAGAAGTTGCAAGAGTGCTCATTGACATACTCTGCACCATATCTACTGTTGAGGACCCGACTCCAAAGAAGTATTTCTTTCCTTTCCAGTCAATCTAGTTTTGAACAGTATTTCTGTGATAAATTCAGGGAAACTAAAAGTTAGTCTACTGCCTTGCAGTTGTAAAAGTCAAAATGAGAACCGTCGTAACAGCTTCACAACAATATCTAAATGTTTATTGCAACAACCATGATTTGAAACTAGTTGGACGGCTATATAATCCTGTATAGTCATTCTACTCCATTTTGGTTCACTTAATTCAACCTCTATTTTTGTTGCAACTTCATAGTTAACTAATTTAACCTTCAACAGAAAATCATTACATCAAAAACGACCTGTAATTCCAAATTCCAATTCAAGCATTTCTGCAATGGAAACTAAAAATAACATTGTTTTGCAGAATAAAGGTCAAAAAAAAAAAAAAAAAAAGAGAGGAAAAAACGAATTGTATTTACAGCTTCACAACAAGAAAGTAGAGCTGACCAACTATATATAGGAATTTCTCATTTTGTAATTTCAAATTATATTAATTTGCTCAAGANTTTTGAAAAAAAAAAGGAAAAAAAAAAAAAAAAAAAAAGAGAGGAAAAAACGAATTGTATTTACAGCTTCACAACAAGAAAGTAGAGCTGACCAACTATATATAGGAATTTCTCATTTTGTAATTTCAAATTATATTAATTTGCTCAAGATATGCTAAAATTAAACATTTGAACTCCGTAAGTAATGTAATTCCTACACCTCAATTATTTGATTTGAAATAAACCAAGTGTATTTGTAACTGAGCAAAGAGAATACTCACCTGCAAAAAGATCACCGGAGAAGAAGAGCGGAGCTTCACCGGAAGAGGACACTGTTTATTGCAGTTGCACAATGGCGACCACGAATTTTACATGCTACCCCCGTTAGATATTTATTTATTTTTGTTTGTTTTTTCAATCTTTTGTAGAAGCACTGCCACTTGGCTCTCCTACAACCCATTCTTTTGAAAATTACTTTTGACCAAACATCTAAAATTAATTTATTTTGAGAAAGTATTAATTAATTTAAAAGTATTTTTAAGCAGATATTAGTATTTGAACAAATTTTTATGAAGTATTTTAAGTGTATTTTTTTCGAAATTGTTTTTCAATAAAGTACTTTCGGAGAAAAGTTACAATTTTTCGCTTTTTCAAAAGCACTTTTTTTTGCTTATAAAAGCTTGACCTAACACATTAACTTTGAAACAAAATACTTTTGCTAGGGGTGTCAATAGTTCGGTTCGGCCCAGTTATTTTGTAAATTTTGTACCACACCAATATTTGGGCTATTTTCTTTATGAGATTTTTACTTTCCTATACACTATATGAAACTATATTACCCTCCCTATTCAAGTTTTACTATAATTACATTTTATATATCTAATTACCATTTATGTACATTTTAAGAGAATTAATAATAATAATTAGTGTCCTAAAATTACTCTAACATATCTTCCACTCCCCCACGTTTCTCTCTCCACACCCCTTCCCCCACGTATCTTACATACACCCACAATTTCACCATTGACAACCATTAAAAAGCTTGAAGCTTTGAATTCGAATTTGGGTTTTCAAAAAATATTATTTGTTTGAATTGGATGTTGTTACAAAGAACTGAGAATTTTCTCGACGTCTCTCTCTATCTCTCAATCCCTAATTTCAGTAATGTAAAGCAAAGGAAAGAGAACAGCAATTCCACAATTGACAACCATTAAAAAGCTTTGAAGCTTTGATTCGAATTTGGATTTTCAAAAATTATTATTTGTTTGGATTGGGTGTTGTTGCAAACAACTGGGAATATGGTTTGGAGTTTATATCTCAATTTTGAGGGGTTTTGGTGAAGATTAGACTTGGTTTTGGCTGAATTTCAGATTGAAACTCGAAGAAAAAGACACGATATATTTACGAAATTGTATTAAAATTATAGAAAAATAGTAGAAAAGTTATATTTTGTTGTTTATATATTTTTCTTTTATTTATTTAACTATTGTATGAAAGTTGAACAACATTGTATTAAAATTATATTTAACTTGTATGATATTGTATTTGTATATAACTGAGTAGAAATAATATATAAAAATTGTAGATAAGTTGTGTAATATATAATTAGTTGTATGACACTTGTTTTTACTATGTATAAATCAGATACAAAATATACAAAAGACATATTGTATAAAATTTGTATTTAAGTTGTATTGTTGTATTTAACTGGTTAGAAATAATGTGTGAAAATTGTAGATGAGTTGTAGATAAATTAATATATAATTAGTTATATGAAATTTGTTTTTACTATGTATAAATCAGATACAAAATATACAAAAGACATATTGTATGAAAGTCGAACAACATCGTGAATTCCCCCAAATTCACTGTGATTTTCCAATTTATATTATCTCTAATATGTTGCTTTGTTTTTCTGTTTCCTTCCAATTCACTTATTTTCTCCTCGTCATTTTGAGTAACTGTTCTATGTGAGATTGCTAATCCGTAAGCAACATTCTGTTGCTTTTTCATGACTTTCCCATATGGATATGGTAGTTGAAGTACTAAGCAAAAACTTAGATAAAAGCAAGAAACTGAAAAATGCAGTTATATACTCCTTTTGAGATTGAGATTCTATACGAACATGGTTCCCATTCCTGTTTTCTTATCGATGATAGTGCTATTTCTTATGGGTTACAATAAAATATTATTGAACTGCAAATAGCAATTGTTGTCTTTATGATTTGTCTAAATCTTAAGCTTAAATGATTTGTCTTCTTAAATCTCATGTTTGTTAAACAGTGACACCCGAATTGGAGAGGGAGTATTGTATAAGTTTTTTAAAGGATGTTTATTATACACAAACTAGCTACCTAGAGACTACAACTAACGTAGTAATGGGGCCAAGACTTTTGACAAATGATTTGGTACTTCTCTTTACTTGTTCTCAAAAAGTAATGATCCCACTCATGCTTTTCTAGAGTTCCAAAAGTATAATATTTCCAACTATATTCTTCATCAAATACCATACTATAATTCTTGCCTTGTCTCATTTCTTTTCTCATTACCTTCACTCTTTCAAGAACCCCTTTAACTGCTAAATCAAATGCATCTTCAACACTCTCCAATCTTGATCTTGGATTTGCATATACCACATGTAACGACCCGACCGGTCGTTTTGAGTCATAGCACGTCGTTTAGCGGTTTGAGGCCATGATCAGCTTCATTTCAGGTATTATGACTTGCACGTACGGTCGGAATTGAGTTTTGGGAAATCCGGAGTTGATTTGGAAAGAGAATTCTTTTTTCAGAAGCTTAAAGTTGAAAGAATAAACTAGGATGGGAATTTAGAGTAAACGACCTCAGAATCAGGATCCGAAGGATCCAGCAGGTTCATATGATGATTTCGGACTTGAGCATATGTCCGGTTCGGATTTTGGATAACCCGAGAGCATTTTGGCGCCTATTGTGAAAGTTAGCATTTTAGAAGGAATTTCATAAGTTTGGCTTGAAGTACATTTCAGTGTTATCAATGTCCGTTTCGGATTCCGAGACTGTGAATAGCTCCGTATGGTGATTCCGGAGTTGGGGGCGCGATCAGAAGTGAATTCGGAGGTCCGGAGGTCATTTTGGAGCTATTTGGCTAAAGATAGAAATTTGAAAGTTTTTGAGAAGTTTGATCGGAGGTGGACTTTTTGATATAGGGGTCGGAATCCGATTCCGAAAGTTGAAGTAGGTCCGTAATGTCAAATATGACTTGTGTGCAAAATTTGAGGTCAATCGGACATGATTTGATAGGTTTAAACATTGGAAGTAGAAGTTTGAAAGTTTGAAGTTAATAAAGCTCGAATCGAGGTGTAATTCATGGTTTTAGCGTTATTTGATTTGATTTGAGGCCTCGAGCAAGTCCATAATGTATTTTGGGATTGGTTGGTAAGTTTGATTGAGGTCCCGGGGGCCTCAGGTGGATTTCGGGAGGTTAACAGATCAAAAAGGAATTTTTGGAAGTGCTGAAGCATCTGCTTCTGTCATCACCGCACCTGAGGTTGGTTGACCGCAGATGCGAGATCGCAGAAGCTGTCATTCATTTGCTGAAGTGGTCAATACCGCATATGCGGCCCTAAATCTGCAGAAGCGGTGGGCCTGTCCGCAGAAGCAGCCCAAGGCCAGGCAGTCAAGACCGCAGATGCGGTGGGCCTGTCCGCAGAAGCGCCCCAGACCGCAGAAGCGGTGGTCGCAGGTGCGGCCCAGGACTGCATATACGGAAATCGCAGAAGGCAGTGGCCTTCATTTATTCGGGCTCAAGTCCATTTTTACTTATTTTTCACTCGTTTCTTGGGCTATTTTGGGAGCTTTTGAGAGAAGACTCCCACCTAGCATCTTGAGGTAAGCTATCCTACCTATTCTTAGTTTAATACTTGAGTCTTGGATAGATTAACACATGTAAGATTAGTGAAAACCATGGGAATAGAGTAAAACCTAGGGTTTAGTTAAAAATAAGATTTAACCACGAAATAGGTTATGGAATGGAGTAGAAATCATATATTTTTATCCTTAGGTTATGGAGAACAACTTCCTTCGAAAAATTTCGAAATTCAGGAACGTGGGCCCAGGTTCGTATTATAGAAACCTTGAATTTAATGTTGGGAAATTGGGTTGATAGCTAGAATATGAACTTTTAAGCATGTATTGACTAGTTCTTACCCTATTCGAATAGTTGTGGATCGTTGGGCTCTAAATTGGAAGTTTGAGGGCGTTCTTGGATCGGAATATAGGTTTCGGAGCGAGGTGAGTCTCTTTTCTAAACTTGTAAGAGGGAATTGTCCCCATAGGTGAAATAGTTGATTATGTGCTCCTATTTGTGGGGGCTACGTATGCACGAGGTAACGAGAGTCCGTGCGTAGCTACTATTATGCTATTATCCGGGTAGTTAGGACCCAAAAGCATGTTATACTTGGATTATTTATGAACCCATTGATAGCTTGAATTTCTTAAATAACATTGAATTAGTAAGTGAATTTTGAAAGGATTAAACTTCATTTCTTAAAATTTGCTAAAGGAGAATTGGTTTTATTTGGATAAATATTCCCCGATAAGTTCTTAATTGACTGATTGAGCATGTATCCTTATGTGTACCTGCATCGCATACATGATTCGCAAGCAGGGTATGTGTTTATTTATGGAACGGGCGGAACACCTCGGCAGATTAAATATATGCATCTATGGTTCGGGCCATTCGACCCTCGGCAGTGCACAATTTACATTTCTGTTTGAGTGGGCACCTCGGCATGATTTGCGCATGATATATATTGTTTCTTGATAATTTTAAATATGGATATTGCCTTTCATGGCTTGGTATAAATTGATAAAATAATAAAAAGAAAACCTTGAAAATCCTTTATTATTTGTTGAAGGTGTTTACTTGTTTTCTCGCTTTGTGAGTTAGAACTGCTATACAAATCCATGAGTTCCTCATACTTTTAGTATATTATTATTGGACCTCTAGCAAGTATTGAAGTCGACCATCTCGTCTCTACTTCTTCGAGATTAGGCGGGATACTAATTGAGTACGTTGTTTACGTACTCATACTACACTTCTGTGCATTTTTATTGCACAGGTATATGTAGCTCTAGTGGCCTTCTGGGCATAGCAGCACGGATGATTTTAGGACTAGGTAAACTGCATCATTCGAGACGGCCACAGCTAGAGCAGTCCCTTCCAGTTACTTCTGTCCACTGTATTCTGGTCAGATGTTGTACTTAATTTTCTTGTCAGTAGATGCTCATGCACTTATGACACCGGGTTCTGGGATGACTTGAAGCATTGTTTTAACTGCTTATCATTTAAATTTGATTTGAGACTATATTCTTTAAAATTGCTAAATTTGAAGGAAAATCCTAGATTTCTAAAGTATTAAAATGAGATTTTGATTAAGTAATTTGGTTGGCTTGCCTGACAGCAGTGTCCGGCGCTACCACGACCCTTAGTGGATTTTGGGTCGTGACAACATGGTATTAGAGCACTAGGTTCCTATGGTCTCACGAGTCATGAGCAAGTCTAGTAGAGTCTCGCGGATCAGTACAGAGACGTCTGTACTTATCCTCGGGAGGCTGCAGGACTGTTAGGAATACTTCCCTTCTTGATTCCTTATCGTGCAATTTGACTTCATGTGAGGCTTATGCCTTTGTTTCTTTCCTACTTAATCTTATGTGACGCAAAACGCTCATTATAAATCGAGAATTGAAGGACCGTAGTGGTACTACAGATGTGATACGGGATGTTACTCCCGGTATAGCCGATCGGATTATTATCGTCGCGTGGTAGAAGGACCTTTGATGGTTTCATCCCAGTAGTTGTAATTCTGAGGGCTCTGGGGCTAGGCACAAGTTGCCTCGATGCTTATGAACAATTATCCCGCAAAATTGTTATAATGGTAGGATGTTTTGCCCACGTGTCGGGGCAGTGAATGACTTCAAGTGAGGTTTACCCAGTGTATAATCAAGAGATTCAATATTTTATTCCTGGCAGAGGGAAAGGCAATCGAACTAAGGAGATCCAGATGTGGACCGGTAGAAGTAATGAGACATGGTAATTACAAGTGTGGGAGAGTTTTCTCTTATGATGGGGTATTGATGTCCTAATTGAACGTAATAAGTTTTTCGGTGTTATGATCTTCTATAATTCGCCTTTGGGGCAAGATATTGTGAAATAGTTTTGGAGATACAACTATCAGATATCGCAGGGTACGGTGGTTTAGAATTGAATCAGTATTTCCAGTGTTGGTGTTTCGATGAAGATGACCTTCGGAAAAGTTTGGAGTTAGTAGCAAATTGTGGATTCATGTTCTATGAAGATAAATTTTATTAAGGCAACGACTAAGCAGCAATATGAAGAGGGCATGTGGGAAGTGTCAGGCGGAGTTTTAAACTTCCAAAAGGCCATGTTTAGGAAGCGCATGTCGAGCAGCTGATTAAAGGAGTGAGTTTGCCCAAAGTGGGAGAGTGGCGAAGCTGCGTAGGGTCTTGGTAATAAGATGACTATGCGCCTTAAGGAGAGTTTAGAACGTTTTGAGAATATTCGTGCTTGGTTATTGGGGTCTACAGGCCTAAATTGAAGTAGGGATTCTTGTGCGGACAGAGATTTAGTATAACAGAAAGGAGCCGCTTAAATGAAGAAGGATGTAGCATGACTTTGAATTGGAAGGATGTTGCCGCACATTTAAATGATGTCCATGAGGGGTAAATGGACCTGTGCAGCCGGAGAGTGAGCTCAGACTCAGGATGGGTCATTGATGTCGTAGTGACTGTACCTTGTGCAGCAGTGTGGGAAGATGCCGAGGAGAGCCTTCTGTAGGCAGGTTGCCCAAGTGAGCAGGTTAGCAGTCACGTGGTTGGCAAGGCTTCTGCGAAGAATTTTATTGGTTATGTAGCAAAGAGATCGGTCGTGCGAATGTAGTGGGCGAATCAGAGTATAAAATAATGGGGTGTTGCAGAAAGAATCCGAGAATTTATGCGGTTAATTGCACAAGGTTATGTCAATGGAAGCTAGGGAATCTAGGTGAATTCCAGAGTTGTGAAATAATGGCTTCAAGCTAAGTGGGAGAGTCCCACCCTTTATGATGGGGTTGCAGAGTTAACTACTTGCAAGGTTTCAGGTTATTAGCATATTGTTGGGCTATTTCAACTACGGAGAAAGACCATAAGTGGTAATCTAGACAAAGGAATTATTAAAAGTGGGCTATCGTTGTCCTTATTGGCCCATGTTCAGAATTGGGGAAAGATTCAGGATTTTGCTTTGTATAGATGCGGGTTCCAAGGGAAATGATTCGGCGGGTTCTTCGCCAAGGGGGTATTCATGTGATGGAAGACTCATGGAGTTGATTATGTTCGGGGCCGTGTCAGAACGGGTGGCTCTCAGCAACGGTCCTAGTGAATTCAAAAGATAAAGCGTGATGCCTAATGTTTTCGAGCCTATAGATACGGATTATAATCGAGCTTGATAGCAGCCTATGAGAAGAGGCACAGAGTGTTCTGTGATGTTTTGGTTTGCAGTGTGGCATTTGGGAGGTACGGAATAATTCGTAGGATTTGAGACGGCATAGTCTCGTGATTCAAGGTCACTCGGAATAAGTGTAGATGGAGTATGCTATGTATTGAATGGAGTTGGTATTATTTTGTCATGACCCAAACCCCGCACTGGTCGTGATGACGCCTCTCGTGGAGACAAGGCGAGCCAACTAACCCAACTTGTCTCTTTCAAAATAGTTAAGCATAAATTAACAACAAAAATATGACTTAATGATATAATTAACGAAATTACAACCCAGCACAGCCCTAATCGGGGTGTCATAAGTCACGAGCATTTATAAGAATGTAATTTTACTTTACAAGTCTAGAAATACACTGAAAAAGAATAGTGAATAACATTGAAAGACAGTGGTGCTGCGAACGCTGGCAGTCACCACGCTAAAACCTCTACAACTCTGCCTCCACGCAGCCAATACCCGCTACCGGGTAAATAAATACCCACAACTGCACGCGAGATGCAGGGAGTAAAGTGAGTACTCCAACTCAGTGAGTAATAAAGGTAAATAACAAGTGAGCAGTAAGAAATCACGTAAAGCAACCAACATGTTGTATAGAAGCTGGGTTCAATTCTCTGAAAAAACAGTGAAATCTGTGAAATCTTTAGAAATATCTTGGCTCAGTTTAAATTTCTTTTGAAAATGATCCTTTCAACAATTACGAAATGATTTCAAAATAGTTAGTGCTAATAAGCACCGAAAAATCCGCCCCTCGGGCACAAATTCCACAGTATAATATGTAAAAAGGCAAATAAATATGCAAGTTGCGCACATAAAAGTTTGCCCCTCGGGCAACATCTCAAAACAGTACCAGCCCCTCGGGCTCACTCTAAGAAACACTCTCAGCCCCTCGGCTCTCTCTCTCTCGGATCACTCTCAGAACAGTATCATATAGTAACCGCTGCGGCGTGCAGCCCGATCTACATATCGCTGCGGCGTGCAACCCGATCCATATCTCGCTGCGGCATGCAGCCCGATCCACATGGGTACCCCCACTCACTGTGGGAATGCAGACTCCGGAGGGGCTCCTACAGCCCAAGCGTTATATCGTTGCGGCGTGCAGCCCGATCCAATATATATATATCGCTGCGGCGTGCAGCCCAATCCATATAAGTATCGCTGCAGCGTGCAGCCCGATCCATATAAGTATCATTGCGGCGTGCAACCCGATCCATAATATAAAACCCTCACATCCAGGCCCTCGGCCTCATATCGCTCGGTGTATCCTCACATCTGGTCCTCAGCCACACTCAGTCAGAATATCATCACAAGCCCCTCGGGCATTAGTAAAACGGTAGTTCTCAGCCCAAATTATCATTTAAAACACCATTTAAGACTCAAATCTAAGTAAAAGTAGCTGAGTTGTAAAATAGTGGAGAAACAGTATGACTAAGTTCAAGTAAGAAGTCAAAATAGTGAGGAAACAGTGATAACAACCCCCCAAGGATTCAAATAGTCGGCATTAATCCCAAAACATGGCAATAAGCTCAAATCATGATGATAAACAAAACAGTTCAGTAAAATACGCGGTAAAATATCAAACGGGACGGACCAAGTCATAATCCCCAATGGTGCTCTACCTAGGGCTGTGCATAATTTGGTAAATACCAAATTACCATACCGAAACTGAAATTTTTGGTATTTGGTATTTTGGTATTTGGTATGGTATTTGGTTTAAATTTTAAAAATATTTGGTATTAGGTATGGTATTTGATATTTTTTTTAAAAAATACCGAAATACCGATACCGTACCGAAATATTGACTAAATGACATATATATATATATATATATATATATAAGTTGTAAAATTTTACTTGCTCAATGGAATAGAGTCTTGCATCGTTGATGTATAGTGGTTAGTTGCAACACATATGGTAAGTCTAACTTTTATTTGGCTGATAAATGTTATCAATTTATGTTGTTAGATATTGGATTAATTTTTATCCTGTCATCCTTGCAGCACGAAGTTACCAGAGAGCTTCAGGAGAATGTTTCTTGTTCCATGTTCTTTTGTTAAAGCCTGTGCACCTCCTATTTTTGTCTATGTGGTTAATGGATGTTAACAGAATGGTTTCCGTAAACAACACTTGTGAAATACTTATTTTGTTCATATTTTGAGAAGCGTACTAGTGTCTGGTGCATTCTTTATGATGATGCAAGTTAGAGCTTTAGAGCAGACATATTTAAATATTGATAAAGTTTGTAAACATTATTCTAATCTTATACTCCTTTTTATAGAAGTCTCATATATGATGTGTAGTGTTGCTGTATTCATAAGATTGATTTTATTGGCTAGTTATAATTTTAATTTTGCTAGCTAGTTAAGGCGTTTTTCTCCCCTAAATATTACTTTCAAAAAGTTGCTTTAGAGCCGAATAAACCAAAGTTACCATATCGAATAAACCAAAACTGAAAGGCAAAAAGCCGAACCATACCGAATTTAATTAGGTACGGTATTGGTATAGCATTTTAGGAAACCGAATACCGAAAATACCGAACCGAATTATATAAATACCGTACCGTACCAACCGATGAACACCCCTAGCTCTACCCCACGCTCGCTATCCGGCGTGCAAGTCACCTTAATATAGCACTACGATGTGCAATCCGGGGTTTCAAACCCTCAGGATATCATTTACAATCATTACTCACCTCGAACCGGTAAAATCTCTAGCTCGCGACGCCTTTGCCCCTCAAATCGGACTCCACGCGCGTCGAATCTATCCAAAATCAGAGCGAATCATCACAATAGGCTAAGGGAACATTACCCAATCGAAAAGAATCGAAAAACATCAAAAATCATGAAACTTGCAAAACCCGAGCCCCGGGCCCACTTCTCGAAACTCAAAAATTTTCACATCAATAGGTTCCTTATCACCTCATGAGTTCATACATACCAAAAGTTCTCAAATCCGACCTCAAATGATCCTTCAAATCCCTAAATTAAGTTTCAAAATTCCAAGCCCTAGTTCTTTAATTTTTGGCTTAATTTCCATGAATTCCTAGGTAAATTTCACAATAAGAACGAGTTTTAAGTTCAAAAATCTTACCTCCAATCGATTCTTCTTGAATCCCTCTTCAATTTCCTTCAAAAATCTCTCAAAAAGATTAACAATGGAGTAAATGAGCCCCAAAATCGCGGATGAAATATTTTAAAACATTCTGCCCAGGTCTGACCCTTCCTTCTTCGCGAACGCGGTCAAACCCTCACGTTCGCGAAGCAAAACCTTGCATTGACCAAAACTTACCCTATGCGAACGCGATGCCTTTCCTCTTACATCTCCGCGAACGCGGACACCATAACGCGAACGCGATGAGAAATTCTACTGAGACAAAATTCCTTGTACGCGATCGCAAAACACATAACGCGAACGCAGTGAACAGCCTGATGAACCTTCACGAACGCGGCCTAGACCCTCGCGAACGCGTAGCTTCCAAAACCCAGCCCTTCGCGAACGCGAAGGCCAAAATACCTGCAATTGTTGGAATATTTTTCTGCAATTTTTCAACTCCAAAAATGGTCCGATTGACCACCCGAAAGTCACCCGAGGCCCATGGGACCTCAACCAAAAGCACCAACATATCCTAAAACCTCATTCAAACATGTTCGAATCATCGAAAAACCTCAAACAACAAACAAACCATCAATTCACATCGAATTCAAGCCTAAGTTTTCTAAAAACTTCCGAAACACGCTTTTGATAAAAAACCCAACCAAACCACGTCCGAATGGCCTGAAATTTTGCGCACACATACCAAATCACATAAAAAAGCTACATCAACTCTCGAAATTCCATTCCAACCCTCGGATCAAAATCTTGCTTACCAACCGAAAATCGCCAAAATACTAACTTCGCCAAAACAAGTTAATTTCTATACCGGACCTCCAAAACTAATTCCGATCACACTCGTAACTCATGAATCGCCCAACGAAGCCAACCAAATCATAAAAACTCCGATCCGAGCTCGTATACAAATAAGTCAACTCTTGGTCAAACATTTCAAATTCAAAGCTTTCAACTGAGACTCTTCTTTCAAATTTCTTTCAATTTTTCCTGAAACCCAAAACCAATGACCTACATTAGTCATAACACATAACACGGGGCAAGTCATGCCCGGGAACTGGCGATCAAGGTACAAAAGCTCAAAACGATCGGTCGGGTCATTACATCCTCCCCCACTTAAACACACGTTCGTCCTCAAACGTATCCAAAGTTGTTCTAAAAGCCAACCAATCGTCGAATAACCTTACCATGCATATACTCGGGGGTGATCCCATATCACCCTATCTCATATAGGTATGATAACACATTGTAACTGAGATTTCACCATCCAATCTAGCCCATAGGCCATAGAACCACATTGCAGTTTCCGAAATCATACACAAGATCAGAACCTCACATCTATACTTAAAATAGGCCTGAACCAGCTGTAATAACCCATACCTGCAACCTCAGGTGCAATCATATGATATACCACATAACCCAAATACTCAAAACGATAACTTCTATTCAAAGCAGCTGCACATAACACCCAAATACCGGTAGAAAACCTCTTATCAACTAAGGTCTTATTCCATATTTTCACATACTGCCAATGACAAAGGAACACGCAATAAATCATCACCATTTCTCAGATCAACCATTCATGAAGCCACTTCCCTTTTGACTAATAACACAACAGATTCCGAGCCGAACCTCGATATTATCTTTCCAACAAGCTGAAATCAAATCCATTCATATTCATTAGTGAACCCAACGATCACCTCGAATCCAACACACCACTCCGGTGATATGACACCTCAATACAGGCCTAAGCCACAACCTACATAATACGCGCACCAATAAGAACGGTCTGAACATACTCAAATTATGAAAAAAATGACTCAAACGAAAGAGCTGTACCTCAAGCTCATCAGTACCATCGCAACACAAGGCTGAGACCCTGTCTTGCATCATAGAAATAGAACACCTGAATCTACCCCAAAAGGTCATATCTCCACATAGCCTCGCTACAACGCGCGATCCTATCCAAAAACTGCTACCCATGAAACACCCCAAGTCGCTATGATCAAAACTGACAGCCACGCATAATTTGATATATGGAACCAAAGTAATTCATTACACCAATGGTGAAACAAATAACATATGCCATGCAATCCTGATAGAACATAACCGGTATGTCAATCACCGAGAAACTCCCAATTACTCTCCCAGCTCTACTCCCACTATGAAACCCCAATGGAACCGCACTATATGTGCCCATAACCAATAAATCATAACGTCTCGTAGCACAAAAGCAACTCATAGATCTCCTCATATCACTAACAAGCTCGCTAATGATCGAATCCACCTACCCCTCAACAATAAAATTTCGGGGCCAACCAAGCCGACTCAAGCTAGAACACACATCCACATTGACCTGCCAACGAACCAATCATCAAGGAAGCCTGAAGCTGCTCTTTCCACTACTACAGCTCCTACCGGGCCATACGATGCAGTGCCCGACACCAAATCAATACTGAAATCCACAACCTCATCCGGCAACATGCCCGACTACCAGAAATACATCCGAAAATCTCTCAACTCCAGAACTGAATCAATGGTATAAACCTCTGCACTGTCATCTATCACGAAGGCCCAATTAAGAAAAGCAACCCTTCCCAGCCGTCCGCTGGTCTTTGAAATATAAACTACTTTGCTAGAACATAATCCGACGCACCTCGCCACTCAACCCATGGCGTTTCTGGCACCGCCCATAGCGCAATAGTCCAAAATAACCCAACACTGAGACAACCCGTCTACACCCCCAACATCATATCTGAATCTAACATACCACATCATAGCCTGAATATGAGAACTTCCGTCTCCACATACACCCATCACATGAATTATCATATTCGATCCCAATTTCGCCGTCCGAGCATGTGCCACACCTTTAATACCCAATCATCCCACGATAGATAGTCTAAAATTTCCCTGTGCCACCAAGCAACCCAAATATCACCAGTTTAATCACATCACCCTTTTTTTTTTGAAACATATACTCCCGTCAAATCACTTCCCATTAGCAGTACCATTTCCTTGATTACTTGAGGCTACCCGTTGCCTAAGAGTTTTATGAACTTTTTTTCACAACTGAACTGTAACTCATCTAGCCAAGAACTTCCACTGACCCCATTTAGAAGAAAAATCATTACACATCCCATGCTCCGCATGTCCATAGAGAATGTATATCTCCAAACCACGATAAAAACCCAACAAAAATTCTCTCCCAATTCCATTTGCACAAGCTCAACTGCCAGAACTGAATCCTTCTAACTAGACCAAGCTAAGCGAGCTGTCAGAACTCAAGAGATTTGCTGCAAAATACCTGTACGAACCCATTACCTCGAACACACACATAGAATTGATCATATCCTTACCATACCGATTTGGTCTACTATCAGCCCATTCCATCTATCTACATTTTTCTTCTGATTCATTTCTAACCTGGTGCTCCCTCTTGATATAGCACCACAATCTCTCCATCCCAACTCACTACACGAGACCCAAGCACAACACCACACTGTCTAAGACCCATAAGCCGCCGAATACTCTCTCAATATCCCCAGAAACACCACATTCCAGGATACTTTACTTTACTCTGAAGAACTTCCTACGAATTCTAAATCCGTTACCTTTAAATTTCCAGATACCGGTACATATGAGCCCATAAATAAATCATAAAAATGCCACAAGTCTTGACCTCTTTCCAAATAAAACATAGTCTCTAACCACATACACAACTTTGAGATACCCGATTGTTTCTGTAGAATCTTGAACACATTAGAACTATTCTCGAAAGTCATTCACTCTTATTCAAACTACAAATTACCTGACCCCACGAATAGAAACACTCGTGCCTCATTGGCACTCTGATGCCATAAAAATGAAATCTTTATCCCAATACGACCAAGTAAGAAGTCAAAACAATGAGGAAACAGTGATAACAACCCCCGAAGGATTCAAATAGTCGGCATTAAGCCCAAAACATGGCAATAAGCCCAAATCATGATGATAAACAAAACAGTTCAGTCAAATACGCGGTAAAATATCAAACAGAACGGACCAAGTCATAATCCCCAACGGTGGTCTGCCCCACACTCGCTATTCGGTGTGCAAGTCACCTCAATATAGCACTACGATG
The DNA here is from genome assembly GCA_026770625.1 of Nicotiana glauca. Taxonomy (NCBI): domain Eukaryota; kingdom Viridiplantae; phylum Streptophyta; class Magnoliopsida; order Solanales; family Solanaceae; genus Nicotiana; species Nicotiana glauca. The sequence goes on along the minus strand of MU679979.1, from coordinate 5,284 downwards.
TGCAATCCGAGGTTTCAAACCCTCAGGATATCATTTACAATCATTACTCACCTCGAACCAGTGAAATCTCTAGCTCGCGATGCCTTTGCCCCTCAAATAGGCCTCCACGCGCGTCGAATCTATCCAAAATCAGAGTGATTACATCACAATAGGCTAAGGGAACATAACCCAATCGAAAAGAATCAAAAAACATCAAAAATCATGAAATTTGCAAAACCTGAGCCCTGAGCCCACTTCTCGAAACTCAGAAATTTTCACATCAATAGGTTCCTTATTACCTCACGAGTTCATACATACCAAAAGTTCTCAAATCCAACCTCAAATGGGTCCTTTAAATCCCTAAATTAAGTTTCAAAATTTCAAGCCCTAGTTCTTCAAATTTTGGCTTAATTTTCACGAATTCCAAGATGGATTTCACAATAAGAACGAGTTTTAAGTTCAAAAATCTTACCTCCAATCGATTCTCCTTAAATACCTCTTCAATTTCCTTCAAAAAGCTCTCAAAAAGATTAACAATAGAGTGAATGAGCCCCAAAATCATGGATGAAATGTTTTAAAACATTCTGCCCAGGTCTGACCTTTCCATCTTTGCGAACGCGGTCAAACCCTCGCATTCGCGAAGCACAACCTTGCATTGACAAAAACTTACCTTATGCGAACGTGACACCCAGGTCGCGAACGTGATGCCTTTCCTCCTACACCTCCACGAACGCGGACACCATAACGCGAACGCGATGAGAAATTCTCCTGAGATAGAATTCCTTGTACGCGATCGCGAAACACATAACGCGAACGCAATGAACAGCCTGATGAACCCTTCACAAATGCGGCCTCGACCCTCACGAAGGCGTAGATTCCAAAACCCATCCCTTCGTGAACGCGAGCTTCCCTTCGCGAACGCGAAGGCCAAAATACCTGCAATTGCTGGACTGATTTTTCTGCAATTTCTCAACTCCAAAAATGGTCCGATTGACCACCCGAAACTCACCCGAGACCCCCGGACCTCAATCAAAAGTACCAACATATCTTAAAACCTCATTCAAACATGTTACAATAATTAAAACACCTCAAACAATACCAAAACCATCAATTCACATCGAATTCAAGCGTAAGTTTTCTAAAAATTTCCGAAACACACTTTTGATCAAAAACCCAACCAAACAACGTCCGAATGACCTGAAATTTTGCACACACATCCTAAATAACATAACGAAGCTACATCAACTTTCAGAATTCCATTCCTACCCTCGGATCAAAATCTCACTTACCAACCGAAAATCGCCAAAATACTAACTTCGCTAAAACAAGTTAATTTCTACACCGGACCTCCAAAACCAATTCCAATCACGATGCTAAGTCATGAATCACTCAATGAAGCTAACCAAATCATAAAAACTCTGATCCGAGCTCGTATACAAATAAGTCAACTCTTGGTCAAACATTTGAAATTCAAAGCTTTCAACTGAGACTCTTCTTTCAAATTTCTTCCAATTTTTCATAAAACCCAAAACCAACGACCTACATTAGTCATAACACATAACAAGGGGCAATTCATTCTCACTAACTGGCGATCAAGGTACAAAAGCTCAAAACGACCGGTCAGGTCGTTACATATTTCTAAGGCAATCAAGGATAAATTGGAATAAGATAGATTGGTTAGCCATAATTTAGTTGGCATATTGGCGGCAGAGATCAACTATTTCTGCATGATTAAGTTATGTAAGTGATCTGTGACGGTGCGTATGAGGCTTGTCAACCACCGTAATTGATATTATTCTGAAGCATTCTACTGTTATGGCTTGTTATGAGGAAGCAGATTCCGAAAGGGCTATAGTGGCTTAGACCACTACTTAGAGATTTGCATGTTCTATGGTTATGAGAATTCACCTATGTAATAATATGGATCTCCTGCAGTGAGTTAAGTGAAAGGTTTTCATATGATGAAGTGTTAACCTATTAGTGGTTCCAGAGTTATAATGAAAAGCATGTTCTATCGTATATTGGCATGTTGGGGGCAGTGAGTAGTATGGAATTTGAAGTGAATACCAAGGTTGCAACTCGGTGTTGACAAGGATGTCACGAGCACGGATGAGCAGGAAAGGAGTTTTTGATGATTAAAGATTTAAACAAAGTATGAAGGTTTTCGATAATGTCGTTAAATTGAGAATATATGCCTGGAGGGCACTCAGTTACTTGGTTATGGACTGTGGATGAGTACTCCGGTTATGATGGTTGTTCTTGTGTGTTATGAGAAGAGGGAAATTAGTATGGACTTTTGAAAGGTTATTGTCTTAGTTTGATGTGATCAGGATCGGCTTAAGGTCGGTGGATGGATTTAAATGTGAATACGGGCTCTATGTCAGGCTAGTTGTGTTCCTTTCAGTAATGCACTCCTTATGGAGTAGTCAGGGTGTTATTTCGTTGTTAGATATTTCATGTAGTGACACATTGCGCCGTGTGAGTTGTGAGACGGCTTGAGAAATTGTTTATGTGTTGAGGATCCGCGTGGAAATGACGTATTATGAGCAAAATGGCTCTTGAGATTCAGATTGTATATCACACCTCACTTGTGCTTGAGTTTTGTAGCTTATAGCGCTATATGTCCCCTCAGGGATGGTATTATGCACTTAGCGTGCTTGTGACCAAATTCGATATCTTGTTGTAATGATCAATTTAGCTCGATGTATATCTCCTTATGTGAGTTCTACATATGGATCGGTTGGCACGCTGCCATGGGTATGTTATTTGGATCGGGTGGCACGCCGCCATGGTTATGTTGCTTGGATCGGGTTGCACACCGCAACAGCATAATGTTCAGTACGGTTCCCCATATCTGTTTATTATGTTCTGTTTCCTATTTTTTTAAGGAAGCTCATATTAGTTGTGCGCCCGCATCGCATGTAGGATTCGCGAGCGGGGTAATTAAAATTCCTTTCAGGGTTCATTTTCCTTTTTGTATCGCATTCTAATTGGTAGCCTATTGACACTGTCACACCTCCTTTTTTTACCTCATCATATATGCTTTCACACAATGCCCTGTTTTGGTTTTACTACACCCCGAGAAAGGAATATAATAACCAAAAGGGAAGGAGTTTTTCCACTTAAAGGACAGCCGGAACGTGATTTATTTATTCAATTTCAGAGTCGCCACTTGGGAAAATAATGGTGTCCCAAGTCACCGGTTTAATCC